>JAJAGP010003864.1:0-62653 GCA_025084515.1 Ancistrus triradiatus | reverse complement strand
CGATCGTTGATATTGCGTCTTATAATCCGGTGCGCTTTATGGTCCGGAAAATACGGTAAATACACAGATCACAAATAATCCACCATGCTTCATGAAACCTGGTAAGGGATCTCTTAAAACAACTGACAAGATGGGTGTTTAATGTGATGCTGCACCACTTTGTACCTAATCTCTGTCTACCACTTTTGATCATTACAGATGAAAAGTAATAAGCAAGATGTTTAGTCAAAACAATGGCACAACAAAACACACAATGGAAGTCTAGGGGAAGTCACTGGAACAGCCACTAAACATTCGCAAAACATTAACAGCGTTTCATGCTATAATCGGAACTCTACTTTGCAACTAGCCAATAATCTATCAGAAATAAGACAAATTCTACTGCATTTTAATGTCACCACAAAGTGTTCAATAACATTTGCGCTACATTTAATTCCATGGTTGTCAGATCACAAGAGGAAATGAACACACAAAATAAATAAAAGTTAAGTCTATAAAACAAGCAGACCTGGCAACCCTATCGATTAGCTTGCCTACATGGGCATACTGACAAGACTGATTAAAATCGGACAACTGGTAGACAGGCTATGAGAAATCCGATTACTGTGTAAAATCCAGCTCTCTTTATTGGATTTCTTAATTCCGTCTCTGGATCATACTGTATACATGACACCTGCATAATCAGAGCCTTATTATCAGCTCTCAACCTTAACAGCTGTGTTCTCACTTGTACGCAGTACAACACTCTCCCATGCTAAATGGTGACATAGGGAGTGACATGCAGGAGTGACGAGCGTTAGAAAGTGGTGTGAGGAGAAGTGGTCGTCAAAAATATTTTCATTTTTCCCTTTTAATACATTATTCCATAAATGACATGACAAACACTTCATTATAAAATATGTTTTGTGGTAATGATTTTGCCCAGCTGTAGGTTAATGTAAATTTTAAGCAGGTTTAATGTAGGTTATGCTCTGATGTACACAAAACTTACAACGGATTCATTGGAAACTATCCGCACTGCAAAACGAGGACTACCTGTACAATCAACGAATTTTTGGCTTCCATCAAACAAAAGTATTAATGCAGTGTTAATGCAATCCTTTAGACAGGATAACAGTAGTACATTGTATACACTTTCCTATGATTATTGTGAATGACCATAAAATGTTTAGCATATGTATAACAGTTTAGGCTCCGGACGTGGTGGCATTAGGGATGCTCTGTAGAATGTTTAGCGTTTCCACTTGTGTTTTCAGCGGTCTCTCTGACACATTTTCTTGTGAAAATACCTTTTATATTTACATTACAGTAGTCTGAAAAAGACTAATGTAATGTCTGGTCAACATCCTGTTCCATGGAACAAATTCAGACAAACTGCAAATACCTTCAATCAATCAAGTTATACGTTGTCTGACTTGATGACAGTTATATTTTATGCACTGCATCCATGCGGATCAATGACTTTGAAAGGTATTACTAATGTACGAATATCAAACAGGGACGGGCTGTATGATGACAATCAGCTTCCTATAAGATGTGCATCATCTGTCACAAGACCCAGCAGAAAATGAAGCAACTTTACCAGCTGTTGTGGAAGTGGCTTGGCTTGCAACCTAATTAAGGGTGTGAGAAGTTCAGCACCAATTATTTTATCTATTTTTACATGAAATGATGCATCTGAGCAAGCAATAACCCCTTCCATAGGAGTCTAAACAGAGGCTGCTGCTGGATTAAACGGCTTGCGGCTGCAAAGGAAACAGTACAGTACATGGCTAGATTTATGCATTCAGAATAGCAGTGGGCATATTGATCAAGGTCTGTAAATAAAAACTTGCTTTCCCTATGAAACACCCTGTATCTTACTGTTAAGAAAGCATAAGAAAGCAGTCAGAGAAATTAACATTTTCCACTTAGTCCTTCAGAAGCGGATTAAACAAGCATTAAGCAGGAAATCGCTTACAGGAAGAGACGCCCTTTACAAAACAAGCCATCTGACTGCAACTTTTGACCTACCGAATTGCCTGTTGTGATCTTGTTGCTTTTGCTTTTGTTCCAGTTTTTGGTTTTGATGCCATAAGTCGCGCGGAGATGCTGAACAACTACGAGACGCAGCATGTTTCTTTCTGCAGTCTTCATCCCGAGTACTCAAAGTGCTCACCTTCCGTGCCAAGTAGCTAGTTAGCAAACCAATCAGCGAATACAAACGTCTGTAAGCTATGCTACCGTAGTCTGCATAGTCCGTGCTTCATCCACCTATTAAGCGGATTCGAAAGAATGGAAGTTCTTCCTGCTTACTAAACAAATTCGCTCAGAGGGATGCGCGCGCGACGCTGCTTTCATATTTCACCATACAAACCCAACTCGGCTAGTTCCAGTTAGCAGCTGGCTCGTTCGGTTAACGTTAACGGAAAGCGATTAAAGAGCTAACTAGCCACTCTAACGTTACCTGGTCAACATTCCTGCAGGTATTGCCGTACAAAATAAGAACGAATTCTAAACCTCTCCTGCGTAAACGACACTAACTTTCTGTCTGTACCGCGCCGAGTAGCCCTCTACGTATAACTAACTCCGTTGTGGAAGTGTTTCAAACGACGGCGCTGCTACACAAACACGCTCCTATTGGCCACATATGAACGTTCAAAAATCGTAGAGTTTACGTCACTACTGTCGACCTCGCTCATTGGTTCACTGCCAGTCACATGATAAGCTAGCCTGCGGCTCAAACGATTCTCCTCGTACATGTCCTTCAAGACACTTATTATTATTATTATTATTATTATCATCATCATTATTATTATTATTATTATTACTACTACTAGTATAGCTCTGTCCACTTTTTTTAAGCTAATTTCAAAAATCTCGCAAATTTTTGAGCAGGTCTCTGGGTTTTCGCTCAAATCTGCACCAGTGATGTCAAAATTAGAGGTGGGCGGATCGAGCCAAATGTCGATAATATCGATACCAACGCTGGTATTGATATTGAGCAATACTCGATACTCAAGCTTTTTTTCTCTCCCGCACGCACTGACTGCTGCGCACGCGGGTTCATAAAGTCTGCTCTCTGTCTGTAAGAGTTAGTGATGTGTCGGTCGCGACCGATCCGGCTCTAAGAGCCGACTCTTTGAAATGAAGGGAGCCAGTTCCTGATTGTGAGCCGATTTATATATTTTTTAATTTATTGTACATTCCGACACATTGCTGCTTATTGCACTTCTGGTTAGATGTTAAACTACATTTCGTTGCCTTGTACTTGTACATGTGTAATGACAATAAAGTGTAATCTAATCTAATGTATATATATATATGTTTAGCGTTTCCACTTGTTTTCAGTGGGATCGCTGACACATTTTCTTGTGAAAATACCCTTTATATTTACATTACTGTAGTCTGAAAAGGACTAATGTAATGTCTGGTCAATGTCCTGTTCCATGGAACAAATTCAGACATTAAACTGCAAATACCTTAAATCAATAAAGTTATACGTTGTCTGACTTGATGACAGTTATACTTTATGCACTGCATCCATGCGGATCAATGACTTTGAAAGGTATTACTAATGTACAAATATCAAACAGGGATGTATGATGACAATCAGCTTCCTATAAGATGTGCATCATCCGTGGTAGGACTGTGGTAGCCTAGCGGTTAAGGTACTGGACTCGGGCCCAGAAGGTCCAGGGTTCAAATCCCACTGTTGGGTCCTTGAGCAAGACCCTTAACCCACAATTGCTTGGATTGTAAGACTGTATCAATTGTAAGTCGCTCTGGATAAGGACGTCTGCTAAATGCTGTAAAAATCCATCACAAGACCCAGCAGAAAATTAGGCAACTTTACCAGCTGTTGTGGAAGTGGCTTGGCTTGCAACCTAATTAAGGGTGTGAGAAGTTCAGCATCAATTATTTTAGTTTGGCTAGTTAGCTCTTTAATCGCTTTCCGTTAAAGTTAACCGAACGAGCCAGCTATATATATATATTGATAGATAGATAGATAAATGATGTCTTGTTTCCCTGTATATAGTTGCAAATTTACAAATAACATACATAATCAGAGACCTGAGACCAGTCTTCGGTTTTGTATTTTATAATTGATTTTACTGTGTTCCATTGTGAGTATATAAATAAAAACCATATTAATAATAACAAATATTTGGATATTATGTGTTTTTACATTAGTAATTCATTTTACACATACTCTGGTAATAAATTAAGCTACAAAATATCTAAAGAGCCAGTTGGGAGCCGAAAGAGCCGGCTCTTTTTAGTGAGCCGAGCCAAAAGAGCCGGCTCTCAGAAAAGAGCCGGAATTCCCATCACTAGTAAGAGTAGAGCTGGGTCACAGCACGGTGCAGCCCCCCCCTTTGGTTGTTGTACCGTCACGTGGACAGCCAATCAGCCATGCAGGTAGGCTCAGCCTGGCCCGCCCACTCAGCGCTCTCCTCCGTTACTTATTGGTTTTATTTTGTTTAAAGCCAGAAGTGCACTGAAGCGAAGAAATTCCATATTGTTTGTATTATTTTCTTGTAATATTTGTTGTGGTGTGTTAATTTTTCTGTATTGTGATTTGTCAGCTCTCTAACCTCAGAAGATTTTTTAATTAGCTTTAAGTTATTTTTTTACACTCATTACTTAAGAAAAAACGTAGAGAAGTTCACTGAAGGGAAGAAATTTTTTGTATTATTGAAAACAGAATAAGTTTGAAACTGTTTACAGTATTTGTTGTGGCGTGTTCATTTTGTTGTATTGTGGTCAGCTCTGTAACCTCAGGAGATTTTGTTTTAAGTTGTGTTGAGTGATATTTTTTTACACTCTGTTTATTTAAGAAAAAAACAGAATTGCACTGAAAGGCAGAAAATTCCTTATTTTTTATTGTTTTTCCTAAGAACAATTCTATTTAAAAAAAGAAACAAAGAAAGAAAGAACTAGAAAAGATGTCTAGTGAGGGGAGAATTTTTATTGTATTTTTGTATTGTGGTTTCTCATTTTCTACCTCCAAAAAGATTTATTTTCCTAACGTTAAGGCAAACTTTGTTTTGTTACTGTTCCATTGTTTCTAAATAAAAATGTTGATTGTGATAATAAAGTATGTTGTTGTCACGTACAATGTTTGGCGAAATTCTATCCTAGGTCTTTTGGATCCTTTGGATCTATGAAGCTTAAATATTAAAAAGTATTGGTATCGGTATCGAAATCGGCGATACTGGCCGTGCATTTACTTGGTATCGAATCGATACCGAAATTCCCGGTATTGCCCACCTCTAGTCAAAATAATCTTAAAAACTTAAAAACTTGAACTTGAATAGTTATCCAAATAATGTAAGAATTTCAATGCCTAGGCCCCACCCACAAAATTAGCTAATGTTGCAAAAAATCATTCATATACAGCTGTAACTCTGACTTTGACTAATTGTTACAAAACTTCACAGGCTATCCAGGAACACCTGTAACATGCTGATCCAGATGCTACCCCGGCGAAAATGAGAAGCCATGAGCCATTAGATTGAGGTTCTGGTAACAGTTTACTGACTTGCCTGTGAAGTCTCCTACAGGGTCACTGCAGATACATGTGCAGTCCCACTGGCTATAGTGTGCAGGATTGTCCACAATGTTGTGGAGGAAATGATGACTATCCTCCACAAAGTCATTAATTTCCCCAAACCACAGAGGATGGAGGAGGTGGGTGCTGGTTTTGTTCACCTGGCTGGCCATGAAGCCTTCCACTTTGCTGCTGGTGCCATTGATGGGTCCCACATAAGGATTCATATGTGATTCTTAGGGAAAAAATGTTATATCAACAGAAAGCTTTCCATAAGTGCTACTACAGGGCGTCTGTGATGCTAAGGGTGCATTTCTGGATGTTTATATTGGTAATCCAGGATCTGTACATGATGCTCTTATCCTGTGGAGATCACCCATGTACCAACAGGCCATGTATTCACCAGCTGGGTACTTTCTTTTAGGAGATGGAGGATACCCGTACCTGGAGCGTCCTGTTTCCATCATGAAACCATACCGCCAGCCTGTAGCAAGTAAGAACACTATCTGTGTCATTAAATATACAGGCACATGCACACACACTGGAGACAGAGTAAATTGTTTCTTTGGAATATACGATACAATTTATAATTTAGTTAACAGGCCAAGTTGAAGCCTGGTACAACAGGTACAATGCAAGAGGAAGGAGCATTGCTGAGCGCACCTTTGGAATCCTCAAGAGACGCTGGCGCTCCATCTTTTTGAGGGCCCTGGAGATCTGGCCTGTGTTTGACCCAAAGGCGATTCGTGCCTGCTGCACCAATGTGTGTGGGAGCAGGTGATATTCCGGAGAAGATGGAGGAGGATAGCCCAGGCCCAAATGACATTTAAGATGGCCCATGCAACATAGAGCTCAGTGAGAGGGACCTGTCAGGGTACGTCATCCAAGGAAAGCTTGCTGCCCAGAACTGCCTGAATATCTGCATGAACATGACTAGATCTAGACACTAGACAACTCCAGCTGTAGTCATGTTCACTGGATGTTCAACAAGTGGTTCAATGTTCATTTTTTTGTTCTGGCTAAATTACATTTAACAGAATGACTGTAACTAACTGTATACTATATGTAACTGTATAACTAATTTAGGACTGAGTCTGGTGGGATGATTTTGACAGGATATGGTGTTTTTTCTATAAGCATTGTATAATTAAATATTTTATCTACCTCATAATAAAATATATTATATTAATTATATTATAGATATATTATATTAATTCTACTCAGCTCATTAACAAGTCCGTTATTGAGTTAAAGTGGGTGTGTTTAAACAGGAGAAGCACTAAATTGTGCAGAGCGGTGGGGCGCCAGGACCAGGATTAAGAAACACTGGTGTAATGTAACTGATAAAGATGGTGTCACTGAATGGTAGTTTGCCTCTACCTGCACCTTCCACTTCCTGCCTGTCAGTAAGAAGCTACATTTTGGGTTTATATGGGGATTGTTTATTGTGACATGGCATCAAACAAGACTCAGTGTGGCACTTTTTCAGAAGAGGCTTCATTCTTGTCATACTGTACAGACCAGCTTGGTGTAAAGCTTATGAGATTGTTTTCACATGCACAGACTGATCGATCTTGTATATAAAGACTTGTAAGTCCTTCAGCAGTATCCAGTTTGGAGGGAGGCCCAGTTAGTCCAAGGTGTTTTGGTCTGGTATACTTTCTGGTTAATAACACTGTGAACATTATTCTGATATATATCCCTCACACTTTACTTTATTCACATGATGTTGTGGGTAATAATGTGTATATAACGTTAGATTTAATTTGTCTTAATTTCCAGGTAGTAATGTGAGAAAAGCTAATGATTTGTGAGGATTTGGTAGATTTCTGTAGGCACCGTATCTGAGGTAACTTATGCTGATAATTCTCCACGAGATGGCACGCTTAGACTAAAAACATTCGACGTTTCATCAGTCATTAAAAAGCTTCCATTAAAGTTTCCAGCGTTGTATTTGATATTTTCGTTTCATTTTCGTTTCCAGCTGCATGGCAGAAAGTTGGCAGTCTGTATGAAAAAGGAGCTTTGATTGTAGGAAAAACATTTGTCACACGCTCCGTTTCTCTCAGTTCTCTGCGACTATTTAGATGTAACGTTACGAACACAAAGCTTCTCAGTAAACTCTGAAACCACTTACTTCAGGTCTCACATTCATTACCGCGAGGTTAAACCAGAACGTGTTGCTGAGATTGGGGTCTTCATGATGTGTGTGGTTATGCTCCTTGATCATACACTCATTGACAAAAAAAAACTCACCAAGAAGAAGTTGTTGGAATCGAATGAAACTTTATATGTGTGAATGTAAAATGATAAGTAAGTGTTTACGGTTGGGCTTGGAGGTATACAGGTTCTGTATGGTATCCTGTGGCATGTTTGCCCACAAATGTTGCTGCGATAAATCAGAGGACTGGGCAGGCTAAGTAAGCTTTCCAATCTGTTGAGACATTTCTGGGAAACCCTTGCTGTGTGTAGGCATTATCCTGCCAAAAGATGCCAGTTGGGAGCCCTGTCATGAGAAACAACACATGTAGCCACAAGATGTCCTGCACATATCACTGAGCTGTTAGTGTCACAGCAAAGGCAGGATTTGAAACGCTCACCACGAGGGGCTTCCATACTTGACTTGACCTCGACCTTCATCGGATCCCAAACCAGAGCTTGAATTCATCACTAAAGACGATACAGTTCCAGTACGTAGCAGTTCAGGTTTCTCATTCACAACTCCACTGCAAACAAAGGCGACAGTGGTTATCTGTCAATGGCAGGACAGGCCATTGTAATGGACACCGTGACAACAAATTTAGTCCGCCTAAGGGGATTTTTGGCATTGGCCTGCCATAGCTTATGATGGTGATCCCCAGTTGCTTAAACGGTCTATCTATTAAAGCAATAGTTTTGGTGGGAAATGGGTTTATTTGTTGATTATTATCTTTCTTCATGATTTTCATGGCACTTTATGCCATGTCTAGCTTTACGCAAGAAAAGAATTCACCTCTTTGATCAAGAGTGAGGTGGAAAACACATGGCACCAGCCACAAGAAGTGGACTGCTACATGGCTTGTGTGAACAAGATCTTATGTGCATATATGATAAAGATTGTCCAAAAATGTCATCCCAAATCCCCAAAATCGCCAATGGGGCTATTATCAAACATTTGATTTTCGTTGAAAAAGTGACCTCTTTTTCCATATTCACAATATGTCTTAATGAGGGAAAGTAGATGCCAGGGATTTCAGTTTTATTGGTTCTGTCCAGAGTTTGAGATAAGAATGATTTGAAAGTGAAAATAGGGCAATCTAAAAGAGATCGACATTGAAAATCAGATGGCCACGTTGCAAATTTGGAGAATGATGGAGTCACAACAATATAGGCGGCGTGGCGTTACTTCCAAGATCCTGTGGTGCAAATTGAAAGAGGAATCGGAGGACATCCAAAATTTCACGCCCAAAACATAAAAAATCCTAAGGTTCGGATATTTTCCATATTCGCCCATGGCTTTGCTAGGCAAAAGTAAGATGCAAGGGAAGGAAATGCAGATTTGTTGTTCTGTCATACTCCAGGCCTGAGATTTGATTTTTGTGATTTGAATTTGGAAAAAAAAAAATTACGCGATCGACATTGAAAATTGGACGGCCACTTTTCAAGTTTGGAGAATGATAAATTCACAACAATCTACTGCCTGCATACTCGTGATTTCCCAAGATTCTATGATGCAAATATGCTGAAGATTGAGGGAGGAACACACCGTCTGAAATTTCAGCCCCCAAAAAAGTGACCTCCTCAGGATCGTTTACATATTCCC
Organism: Ancistrus triradiatus; assembly: GCA_025084515.1. Classification (NCBI taxonomy): domain Eukaryota; kingdom Metazoa; phylum Chordata; class Actinopteri; order Siluriformes; family Loricariidae; genus Ancistrus; species Ancistrus triradiatus. Next base: position 53,318 of record JAJAGP010003864.1, on the reverse strand, counting down.
ACCATGGATTTGCAAGGCCAAGTATCTGCAGGAGAAAGAGTAGTACAGCTTTTTTCATTATAATCATCCTAAACGCTTTGAGATATGATGATTTGGTATGTTTGAAAAAACTTTAAGCGATCAGCATTGAAAATTTAAATGGCCACCATTTCAGTCAGAGTGACAACAAAATTGTACTGCGCCTGCAAATTATTCTTGCTCTCAAGATCATATGGCACAAATATGAAGAAAATTGGAGGAGGTTCTTTTGGAGGAAAGAGTAAAATTGGTTTTCTATCCTACTCCAGGACTGGAGATATGATGATTTGTTGAAATTTTTTAAAAAAAAAAAAAAAAAGTGATCAATGTTGAATTTGGATGGCCACATTTCGATTTGCAGCATACACGATCCTCCACAAGTGCACTGCTTGCATGGATTCCTGCCTGTAAGATTCTATGGTGCATCATTTTCATTTTAGCCCAGCAAAACGCCAAAATGCATACAGTCTGGCACATTCATGAATGAAAACATTTGTGACCTTCTCAGATAGATTCCATATTCGCACTGTATCTTGTGAGGCCAAGTAGATGCAGGAAGTGCAGATATCTCTTTTCCTACTCCTCCCCTCCTTTCTTATTCTCTTCCCCCCCTTTCCTACTCAACACATGAGATCCACTGATTAGAACCTACTTGATTGCAATCCCTAATTTCAGTGTAAAAGTCCAGCCAAAATCATTATTTTTGGTGAATGAATGAAAATGGTTTATTTTTTGATTCCTTGCATGATCTCATGCCATTTATGTCAAGTCCCTGGCCTCACCCATGGGTTCAGCATAAGTCCTCAACATTGAAAATTGCACAGCCACATTTCAGCTTCGGATTATGATAGTAGTGGTAGTGGTAGTAGTCAAAAATCAAAATATAAAATATCATTCAAATAAATATAATTGAAAAATCTGTTTTTTGTGATATAAAGAAGTGTCCTCAATGAGGTCGTACCATGACTTCGGTGAGGGTCTATTAGAAGCATCTAAGTGCAGTTTTTTATGGATCTATCATAAACCATGGCCTGAGCCACACTCATCCCCCAACTTCTTATACTCACATAGCCATTTCAAGATCCCCCAATATTATAAACACAAAAGTCATTAAAACATCCAGTTCAAATCATGATTGTTGCTTTCTGAAATGGACTTTTTGTTTCTTGATTATTTTGACATTGAAAACAGTTTTGTAAAGTCCAGCATCGTAACCACAACATTTTTATATTGCACAACAAATCCTGACGGTTCACTCTTTTTTTTTTGACATTTTTGATTTTTGATATAGACTCCACACAGAAAAGGACCCAAATTTGGGTGGGAAAACAATTCAAGATCCCAAAAAAGTAGTTTTCGGACTTGGCCACATTTCAGCTTTTGATCATGCTGACAGAGCCACAACAGAAGGACCGTGTGTTTTGTGCAGGTGAGAGGAAACCAGAGGAATATAGGACAGCGAGGAAATCTCAGGCAAGGAACTGAACCTGGGCGATTGGAACTGTGTCATACCAACAGAGTCTGCTCTACCATAAGTTTAGCCTGGAAGGATATTTATTTTCAAGCATTTTAGTACTTGAAATTATCCTAAAAGGCATGACTAATCCAGTTAGCATAAAGTTCAGTAATCACTTAAGTCATGGCAACATTTTCCCAATTATGTAGTGGAGTTACACTTCAATAAATTCATTGTTCCCACTTCGTATGACAAATACTTGGGATTGTCCAACACCTATTAGGTGTAATTAATCAGATTAAGAAGACAAAGAAAATGCTTACTGTCATAATGATCCACATTTATTACAACAGAACATGTATATACAGTAACAGAGACAGGACAAATGGAAGGTTTGCTGCTTAGAAGCACTTCCTGTGGACAATGGAAGGGCCTGCCTCGTCGTACTCCTGCTTGGTGATCCACATCTGCTGGAAGGTGGACAGGGAAGCCAGGATGGAGCCACCAATCCAGACAGAGTACTTACGCTCAGGGGGAGCAATGATCTGGAAAACAAGATAGTTTGTTGGTTTTTAATAGCATGGCTTTTGAAATATTCTATCTCTAAACTACCTGTTGAGCTATTATAAATCAAGACTGAATATGGTAATCTAACTAGAAATGGTAACATGTCTAACATGGTCCAAATCTTAAAGAATCATAATGGTTTTCTATTCAAATTAAAGATCTTATTACCTTGATTTTCATGGTGCTGGGAGCCAGAGCAGTGATCTCCTTCTGCATACGGTCAGCAATACCAGGGTACATGGTGGTACCACCAGACAAGACGTTGTTGGCATACAGGTCCTTGCGGATGTCAATGTCGCACTTCATGATGCTGTTGTAGGCGGTCTCATGGATACCAGCAGACTCCATACCTGTTGTTTAAGAAGATTTTGGTTGTGAAAAAGCACAAACACACAGCATAAGTATGGGAGTGATGGGTAGCTAAACAAATTCAGTTGATGAACAAAGGTTACTCACCAATGAAGGAAGGCTGGAAGAGGGTCTCGGGGCAGCGGAAACGCTCGTTACCAATGGTGATGACCTGACCATCGGGAAGCTCATAACTCTTCTCCAGAGAGGAGGAGGAGGCAGCGGTGGCCATCTCATTCTCGAAGTCCAGAGCCACATAGCACAGCTTCTCCTTGATGTCACGAACAATCTCACGCTCAGCTAAAATGAGCAAATTTCAGAGAATGAGTGAATCAAATGTACAAACTTAGCAAAAAAACTAAAGAAAACAAACAAAAAAACATTTTGAAATGTGGTCAAGATAACTTATAGCCCAAATAGGAACTTCTAAATTACTACATTGAGCTTATTGTTATTCATCTCACCAATGACATTTTGGTAGTGCTATTAAAAAGCATCTTCAAAAATATATTTAAATGTAAGTTGCATTTAACATGGTGCTACACTTTACCAGTTGTGACAAAAGAGTAGCCTCTCTCAGTCAGAATCTTCATCAGGTAGTCAGTCAGGTCACGACCAGCCAGATCCAGACGCATGATGGCATGGGGCAGAGCGTAACCCTCATAGATAGGCACGTTGTGGGTCACACCATCCCCGGAGTCCAGCACAATACCTGCATATGGGCAAGTTTAAGTCAGAATGCTGCCATGCCAACATTCTTCACATTCTGGCACGTCATAAATAAACGTAAGAAATTACATTGGGGATCACAGGTGTTCTTTCCATCCCAGCATGTTAGGAACGATTGCTAATCCTTTAGAATGCACTGCTTCTTTGTCATACTGCGTGTCAAGTGTGTTTCTTTGTTTATTAGTTTTATTTAACATCATATCAGCATCATATGGCTATATTTAAAATGGACACTAGGTTATATCAACACACTAGTCATTGGCCAGTTTAGAGCGATCAGTCAACCTAATGCATGTCTTTGGAATGTGCCTGAAGTAAACCCACACAAACACGGGGAGGACATGCAAACTCAGCACAAGTGGAGTTCGGGGTCAGGATCAAACCGGGGATCTCAGAGCTGTGAGGTAACAAAGCTAAACCCTGCACCATGTACCAAGTAAATTAGACTAATTGTACTATATATAAAATGAAGATAATATAATATTATCAGTGCCAGCAGTACAAAAAGAACTGATGTTGCAGTCTATACACAGTACTGGCTTTTTTGCATCATATTCTGGTGTACAATGTAAACTTTGTTAATCAAGGGCCACTCTGGTGTACAGTAGCTAATAAAACTGCCCTCACTTACTAAACAAATGCTTTAATGTATAGCAATAACTGACCTAAAGTGACTTAAAGTAATGTAGTCTAGGGGGTACAGGAACCTCTACACCCTATATATTGAGTCATTATGTGGTATTGCTTCATACCATGCTCATATGTTAAAATGACTACAAGTCAGTCTTGCTGCAAGGATTTATAGCACTGACTCCACTAGACAACAGTTTGTTCACTTTAATGTAATTGTTGGAGTAGTTTGAGAACTAGCTTTCCCTCAATACTGAAAACTGTTCTAGTTCACTTATAGAATATATGATTGCTTAAAAATAGGTGAGAGATTTGATCTACTTGTACATCATGCACAATTATTCAGAATATAGAAGGGTAATTTTGCAATAAATGAACCCCATTGTATACCATTTAACCAAAACCAATGAATTCATTACAGTTTGGTCACTAACTTTAACATAATTGTAATTATACATCCACTCATGTAGTACTGGTTAATACTGACCGGTGGTACGGCCGGAGGCATACAGGGACAGGACAGCCTGGATGGCCACATACATGGCTGGGACATTGAAGGTCTCAAACATGATCTGGACACAGATATTAGGAATGTGTTACTTTCAGTCCAACTAAGGAAATATGGATGAAACAGAACAAGAAGTGTCCTTATACAGTAGGTCTACATACTTGGGTCATCTTCTCCCTGTTGGCCTTGGGGTTGAGGGGAGCCTCAGTGAGCAGGGTTGGGTGCTCCTCAGGGGCCACACGGAGCTCATTGTAAAAGGTGTGATGCCAGATCTGATGAAATTGAAAAATGTTAACACTGGTGCATGTCATTTTTTGATATGGCAAGTGTGGAAGGTCAGACTTAGTCCCTTACTTTCTCCATATCATCCCAATTGGTAATGATGCCATGCTCAATGGGGTATTTGAGAGTCAGGATACCCCTCTTGCTCTGGGCCTCGTCACCTACGTAGCTGTCCTTCTGACCCATACCCACCATCACACCCTTTAAGAGAGAAAGAGTATTAAAGTTTGATCAAGAATGACCAAAAGTATTGCACTACATAAAACATTTGGCCTGTTTTCTTACTTAACTCACATAGTGAAAGAGAAATTTAGTAGCTAACTTGATGCAGTCATATACAAATTGCAATTATGGCAGGAGAGCCAGTTCACAGAAGGGGCGCACCTGGTGGCGGGGCCTTCCAACAATGGAAGGGAAGACAGCACGGGGAGCGTCATCTCCGGCAAATCCAGCCTTGACCAAGCCAGAGCCGTTGTCGCACACAAGGGCGGTAGTCTCCTCGTCGTCACACATGGTTGATTTCTGGGATGGTCTATGGGCAAGATGAGGTGGGCATGATCATTTTAACTGATTAGCTGACAGGCATAGTACAAGATAGCAGCAGTAAGCTAAATGATTTATTACAATACATTGAGTTGATTAAGTAAGTGTTTATAAACCTTCTGTGTAAAGCTGTGTGAAGCAACTGGTCTCTTTCAACATGGAGCAGTACTTGCAAAAGTAAGTGGTGATACTGCTGCAAAGTCTACATATGGGTAATAGTAATCTTAAGGTATAAAAGATAGTGCTATGAAGACACAAAATAAGTCTGGCCATTTTTATATTGACATATAACATCATGGAACCTTAAAAATACTAAGGACACATAGACCTAGTGACCTTGTTGACTCTCCCATCCAATGTGTTTCCATACATCAGCAAGTTTGCTGAAACTGGATCTCAGCAGCCAAATGGTTCCTGAGATTTTAGAGTCAAAAAAAGGACCGCACTAGAGCCTGGATGTCTATTTTAAGATACTTCCCTCTTGCTGTCTAAGCCTACAAAATGTCTTCCCTGATACTGCTGAGAAGACTTTTAGTTTGGTGCCTGGCCAGTGCTGGTTGCAGCTGTCATTACATTTTACCACCTCGGGTTACTGTATGGCCCTTGCCAGCTCAATTCTTGTTGAATTCATTCATGGCATGCTGAGTTGTACTAAGTAATTGTGTTATGACAGTACAGCCTGTCCAGCCCTTATAATAAGTTACAAATAATTTTCAAAATAATTAGCATAGGTTTTTTCAGCTCGGACGTGTTGTCATTTATCTTGGTATTTTCAAAACACCAGGCTTGTTTTAATTTTAATTTGTTTTTATACCTGACAGCTATGTCCTGCTATCTGCTCCATCACAATAAACTTAGTCAAGTTAACCTCCACCCCAGAGCAAATAAGCTTATTATCAATACTGAAAAGCTCCTGTCATATAAACAAGCAATAGCATCCACTTACCAAGCTGTAGCACGGCACTGATGCTTCCACTGGGACGAAGAGACAGGGGAGACAGCTCTCCTTAAATAAGACTCAAGCTGAGGGGTCTGGGGTGGAGCAACGAGTTCACTGAAGTCCAAATAAGAGGAGAAAAAAGGAAAGAAAACCCTGCCCACCAGTAAAATATCTATCTTAATCCGATGAAGCAATTGGATCCTTCCAAAATGGAGTAGCATTTCTTTGAAAATAGCAGCTCCCTTAGTTATAAAAAAACCCCATAGATGATAGATACAATTTTACATCTATCATCTGTAGTGTGGACCACATTAAATTATATTTTATGGTGATATCTTGAAGTTTACACTGTGTTTTTAACAGAAGCCATAAACCCATAAAACGGTACATTTTATACTTTTCTTATAGTCTTTGTGAGATGTCAGTGAAATATGGTGATTGATGCTACATTTAATGAAATATGAGGTACTGATTCATGTTTTTGTTTTCTCTAAAGCTTTCACTAAAAAGCGTCCTTACTTTTTCTTTTATATTAATACTTTATTACAGTCAGTGCTGTATTCATTGGTAGTACTTCATGAGAGAAATGTGCATTTGGCAAATGTAATACAATAACCATACTTATAATGAGAAAAGATTTCTGCTTAAACTCTTATTGGAAGGTATGTTCATATCTTCATATTTTATTCAAACTCAAGGTAGGATGAGAGCTATTGAATGAGTGAAGTGAACAGACTCAAGACACCCTGCTTCACACCCATCCAGGAAACTGTATATGTCAGTAGGCCAGCTGACTGGTATGTGGTCTTGATCCCCAAACACAGATAGCAGTTGGTTTGGAGTGGGGTGGGGGCTGGTGGATGGGTTGTTAACCACTTGGCTCTAACATGTGCACCCACTACCTGATTGGCTAGACTGTATGGCAGTGAAACCCTGATTGGCTGGAATCTCTCCTTTTAGGGTCATGGAGGGAAGCAGGTGTTGGGAGATTCTGTAGGACTGACTCTGAGAGAAGGGCTCCTTATTTGTGCTGACCTTTACATCCCCAATTACCACATTTCTCTTTGCTGATGGGCTAAATGAAATGTGTAACCTACTTGTGGACATTCAAATGAGCCCTCTCACTGAGATATGCTTTGGAATAAATGCTTCATGATATGCCAGATGAGTATGATGTCTTGCAAGCTGCCAGAGATGGAAATCCATTTGGACTTCATGTGGTTTATAAATATATAAAGACAAACAGATTAAGATTTATGAAAGATGCTTTTATTTTACCTTTGCAACATGTACATGTAAAGAGGAATTCTTATGTGAAACACTAAGTGGTAAGGGAACATTAAAATGATGTATGTCACAACCCAAAATCAGAAAAGTTGGGAGAGTATGGAAAATGCATATAAAAAATGTATATAAAAAACGTTTGTTACATTTCCTCTGACTTTTATTTCATTACAGACAGTATAAACCTGAGATATTTCATGTTTTGTCTGGTCAACTTCATTTCATTTGTTAATAAACATCCATTCCTGCTTTTTAGGCCTGCAACACATTCCAAAAAAAGTTGAGACAGTAAAGCATTTTCCACTTCATAATGTTGCCGGCCCTTTTCACAACACTTAAAAGACATTTTGGCACCGAGGATTCCAAGCAATTTAATGTTTCGGGTGTTATTTTGTTCCATTCTTCCTGCAAATACATCTTCAGATGTGCAACAGTTTTTGTCTCAAAACTCTCCACACATTCTCTATTGGGGACAGGTCAGGACTGCAGGCAGGCCAGTCCAGTCCTCTTCTTCCACAGCCATGCCTTTATAATGTGTGCAGCATGTGGTTTTGCATTATCTTGTTGAAAAATGCATGGACTTCCCTGGAAAAGATGTCATCTTAAAGGCAGCTTATGTTGCTCTAAAATCTTAATGTGCTTTTCTTCATTAATGTGGCCATCACAGAAGTGTAAGTGACTTTTGTCAAGGGCACTGACATAACCCCATACCATGACAGACCCTGGCTTTTGGAATTGTTGCTGATTACAGTCTGGATCGTCTTTAGTCCGAAGCACACAAGGTCCAAAATCTGGAATACTGATTCATCTGACCACAATACACCTTTCCACTGTGTGATGGTTCATCCTAGATGCCTCTTAGCCCGGAACAGCTGACACACCTTTCGGACATGGTTAACATGAGTCTTCATTTTTGCACAGTAAAGTTTTATGTGGCATTGCTGAATGTAACACCATATTGTCATGCTTGACAAAGGTTTGCCAAAGTAATCCCTTGTCCATGTGGTTCAATCAGCTATTAATCAATGGCGGTTCTTGATCCAGTGCTATCTCAGGGAGCAAAGATCATAGGCGTTCAGCTTAAGCCTTTATGCACTGAAATTCCTCCCAATTCTTTGAATTGTTTAATGATATTATGCACTGTAGAGGGACAAACATGCAAATCCTTCCAATCTTTCTTTGAGGAACATTGTTTTTATACATTTAAATAATTTTCTTACGCATTTGTTGACAAACTGGAGATATTCGGCCCATCTTTGCTCGTCAAAGACTGAGGCTTTCTTGGATGTTGCTTTTGTACCAAATTATGTTTATAATCACCTGTTGACATCACTTGTTTGAAATCGCATCATTATTTACAGTGGTGCTTGAAAGTTTGTGAACCCTTTAGAACTTTCTATATTTCTACATGAATATGACCTAAAACATCATCAGATTTTCCCATAAGTCCTAATACTAGATAAAGAGAACCCAGTTAAACAAATTATACAAAATTATTATACTTGCTCATTTATTTATAGAGGAAAATGATCCAATTTCACATATTATTGAGTTGCAAAACTATGTGAACCTCTAGGATTAGCAGTTCATTTGAAGGTGAAATTAGAGTCAGGTGTTTTCAATCAATGGGATGACAATCAGGTGTGAGTGGGCACCCTGTTTTATTTAAAGAACAGGGATCTATCAAAGACTGCTCTTCAAAACACGTTTGTGGAAGTGTATCAAGGCACGAACAAAGGAGATTTCTGAGGACCTCAGAAAAAGATTTGTTGATGCTCATCAGGCTGGAAAAGGTTACAAAACCATCTGTAAAGAGTTTGGACTCCACCAATCCACAGTCAGACAGATTGGAGGAAGGCCAATGGAGGAAATGCAAGACCATTGTTACCCTCCCCAGGAGTGGTCGACCAACAAAGATCACTCCAAGAGCAAGACGTGTAATAGTTGGTGAGGTCACAAAGGAAACCAGCGTAACTTCTAAGCAATTGAAGGCCTCTCTAAATCTGGTGAAATGTTAATGTTCATGAGTCCACCAGATGAACACTAATGTGTAGAGTGCAAACAGACAGTTCAAAAATAGCAAAGAATTAGCTAAAAAAACCCAAGACATTAAAAAGGCAGTTGGGATTGATGAACGTGTCCAGCACGTAGCCTGGAATGTATTGGGATCAGGCAGATGTACACACTGGACAGGGTGCCAGCAGGGTTCAACAGGTGCTGCAGACAGGTGTTTCTAGATCTGCTGTCCAAGGTCTTTTGCCCAAGCACAAATAAACAGGCAAAGCTGTGGACCAGAAATGCATGTTACCTATGTTTGTTCAGTGTAAATCTTGTGTTAGAATCCTTTTTCATTTAGAACAACAGAGAAACGTAATTTTACAAGGTGTCAATAGACTGTCAATAGGGGGAGTATGGAGCATAGACACTGCTGGAACCAATATTGCCTTATGATTGACATTTAATTACTTGTACAGCTGTAGCCTGTGAAATATATTAATAGAAAATACAACTTGAAAAATGACTGCACTGCAATGCACTGCAGCAGAGGCATACACTCTATTTATAAACAATAATAAAGTTCACACCTTTACTGCGTTATTTTTTTTCATTCTCACATTGGTTAATGTTCATGAGTCCACCATCAGAAGAACACTGAACAACAATGGTGTGCATGGCAGGGTTGCAAGGAGAAAGCCACTGCTCTCTAAAAAAGAACATTGCTGCTCGTCTGCAGTTTGCTAAAGATCACGTGGACACCAAAGAATGTCTAAAGAAGTTAATGTTTTTGGAATGGCCTAGTCAAAAGTCCTGACCTTAATCCAATCAAAATTTTGTGGAAGGACCTGAATCGGGCAGTTAATGTGAGGAAACCCACCAACATCCCAGAGTCTCGAAGCTGTTCTGTATGGAGGAATGGGCTAAAATTCCTCCAAGCCGGTGTGCAGGACTGATCAACAGTTACAGACTTGACAGTTATGGCTGCACAGGGGGATCACACCAGATACTGAAAGCAAAGGTTCACATACTTTTGCCACTCACTAATATGTAATATTGGATCATTTTCCTGAATAAATAAATGACCAAGTATAATGTTTTTGTCTCATTTGTTTAACTTTACTGACTTTCAAGACTTGTGTGAAAATCTGATGATGTTTTAGGTCATATTTATGCAGAGATATAGAAAATTCTAAAGGTTTCACAAACTTTCAAGCACCACTGTATTTTTTTTTATTCACTTCTAGCTCTAAATTGCCCTCATTTTTGGAATGTGTTACAGGCCTTAAATGAAGGAATGGATGTTTATTAACAAATAAAATGAAGTTGACCAGGAAAAAAACATGAAATATCTCAGCTTTGTACTGTCTGCAATTAAATAAAAGTCAAAGTTAATGTAAGAAATACTGTGCGTTTTTTATGTGCATTTTCCATACTGTCCCATCTTTTTTGGGGGGTTGTATATTTACATGAGGTAAAAGGTGTCAAGTTACCAGTAGCCTGTGCAACACTGGGAAGACACTTAGAGGGTATATTACAGTTCGGATAATGACAACAGCAGGATATTGTAGTTATAATGAAAGTGAGTGCTATTGCCACAGAATATTCAGTCTTGTGGTAAAGACAAAAGGAGCAGGCAAGGGTCTTTAAAACAGTGAATGGCAGATGAAGAGGGTGATGTTGGATGTTTTTATGGCTGTAAGGGGTCAGACTGTAGGTAAGTGTGAGTGAGAGATGAGACCACCAGTCTTACTGCCGTGAGCAAAGAAAAACTGTTGGTTCCTGTTGGTGGTTATGCTCTCAGGTCAGGGATTCTAAAGCTGTACTTGCTGTCCCTCTAGGAAAAAAAATCATGTGACTAAATGGGGAGATCTGTGCCAGTGATATTTTCAGCAAACTGAACAATTGTTTGTTGGGTTAAACCATTCTGTAGTGACTCTGGTGAGGGCATTTATAATAAACCCTTGGTACAAGCATATCAGGTGGTTTGCTCATGTCTGACTTTTTAAGGTTATGTAGGAATTCACAGGGTTTTTAGAGTGACTCAAACCCCATACAGCCTCACACAAACTAAAATAGCACCAGGTTTTGCAGTCATTTCCAACCTGGTGATTGTGATCAACAATTTGATGGTACTGCTTTTTAGTGCTTTTAGTTTGCTGTTTACTTCCCCACAGAGTGTCAGATCACTGACTTATTGGCTACACAGGACTCATTGTGGATGTAGATTAAGCCCATTAGCATAGTGTCGTGTTGAAGTTTAATAATCAGATTGTTGTCACACAGAGATGAACAAACAGACAGTTCAAAAATATCAATTTATTAAAAAGGCATTTGGGATTGATGAACGTGTCCAGCACTTAGCCTGGAATTTATTGGCAGATGTACACACTGGACAGGGTGCCAGCAGGGTTCAACAGGTGCTGCAGACAGGTGTTTCTAGATCAGCTGTCCAAGCTCTTTTGCCCAAGCACAAGCAAAGCTGAGGACCAAAAATGTATGTTACCTATGTTTCTTCAGTGTAAATCTTGTGTTAGAATTATTTTTCATTTAGAACACCAGAGAAACGAAATTTTACAAGGTTAATAGACTGTCAATAGGGGGAGTATGGAGCATACAGTGGCGCTTGAAAGTTTGTGAACCCTTTAGAACTTTCTAACTTTCTGCATAAATATGACCTAAAACATCGTAATATTTTCCCACAAGTCCTAAAAGTAGATAAAGAGAACCCAGTTAAACAAATTAGACAAAAATATTATACTTGGTCATTATTGATAATATGTTTGTCTCGTTGGTTTAACTGGGTTCCCTTTACTTTTAGGACTTGTGTGAACATGTTGTAGCCTAGCGGGTAAGGTACTGGACTATGGACCACAAGGTCCAGGGTTCAAATCCCACCTCTGCCAAGCTGCCACTGCAAGGCCCTTAACCCTTAATTGCTTGGATTGTAAGACTGTATCAATTGTAAGTCGCTCTGGATAAGGACGTCTGCTAAATGTGATGATGTTTTAGGTCATATTTATGCAGAAATATAGTAAATTCTAAAGGATTCACTAACTTTCAAGCACCACTGTAGACACTGCTGGAACCAATATTGCCTTATGATTGACATTTGATTACTTGTACAGCTGTAGCCTGTGAAATATATTAATAGCAAATACAACTTGAAAAGGGACTGCACTGCAATGCACTGCAGCAGAGGCATACTCTATTTATAAACAATAATAAAGTTCACACCTTTACTGTGTTATTTTCAACTGGCAGTGACACCATTATTGTCCTGTAAATGATTTGAGGTAATGTGAATTGAAATTTGAGCAAAAAGATTGGCAGTGGAAGCAGAGAGCAGATTCTGAAGAGCTAAAAAACCTTGTGTGTTAGCAAAGATGATGTTGTTGGTGTCTGACCACTCCACTTTATTAGGTACAGCTTGCTAGTACAGGGTTGGACCAACTTTTGCCTTCAGAACTGCCTTAATTCTTCATGGCATAGCTTCAACAAGATGCTGGAAACATTTCTCAGAGATTTTGGTACACTGAAATGACAGTATCACGCAGTTGCTGCAGATCTGTCGGCTGCACGTCCAAGATGTGTATCTGCCATTCAACCACATCCCTAAGGTGCTCTGTTGGTTTGAGATCTGGTGACTGTGGACGACATTTGAGTACAGTGAACTCATTGGCATGTTCAAGAAATCGGTTTGAGATGATTTGAGCTTTGTGGCATATCTCATAGAAAATGAGTTTGAAGATGACTGTGATCATGAAAGGATGGGCATGGTCAGCAACAATACTCAGGTAGGCTGTGACATTTAGATGATTCTCAATTGGTATTAAGGAGCTCAAAGTGTGCCAAGACAATATCCCCCACATTACTACACCACCAGCTGAACAGCCTGAACTGCTGATATAAAGCAGGATGGAGCCGTGTTTTCATGATGTTGAAAATCTTTAAAATTGTCTAGCACCAACAACCATCCCATGTTCAAAGTCACTTAAATTAACGTTCTTCCTCGTTCTGATACTCGGTTTGATGTGCAGCAGGTTGTATTGACTTTGTCTGCATGCCTAAATGCACTGGGTTGATGCCATGTGACTGGCTGGTTAGATACATGCCAACATGCAGAGTACGGCTCAGTGGCCTACAGTCTAACCTTTTTATCTCACCCCACAAGCTGCCAACCTCGCCTTTTGCCCTCGCCATTCCTGAAACGTGACAAATGTCTTGCCAGCAATGACATTCTACCCCGTTAAGCCACCAAGTTTTCAGTCCTGTCGGTAGGTGGCCCTTTAATCTTACTGACAGGGTCGCCTTCCCTGCTATCTCCTCAGCTGGCAGCTCACCTTGCCAGTGGATCTTGACACTGCTCACTCTGCCGATGCCTCACTGCTAATTGTTGTTGCTCCATTGTTGTGTTAATCTCATTGTCAGTCTTTTAGTTGGCCTAAAGCAACATTTACAATAAATAACCTAAAACTTGTATGCCTTCTTAAGTGTAACGCAGGGGGCACCTTGGGTCTGCTCATACAGGAGAGAATCAGGAACTGGTGCTTAACAATAGCGGAGGTAATCTGGTTTTTACAAGAGGGAGACTGGAAACTATATGCAGCACAACAACAAGGACTTACAATGTCAGTAACTGAGAAGCTGGACTTTATAGGTGTCAGCAAATCCAGAGCTGGGCTTTATGGTGCCAGTTAACTGACATGTTAACAGTCCTCACTTTGCCATAGGTGGAGACTAAACCAGAGAGGGTCAGTTGGTAGAGCACTCTACGCAGTGAAATTCTTCCACGTTCCTTCCTGTACCTCATTACTAACCCTAAATTGCCCTAGTTCCAACTTCATTTAGAATGTGTTGCAGGCCTGAAATGCAGGAATGGATGTGCAGTATTGTGCAAAAGTCTTAGGCCATTACATTTGATGTACAATGACCAGTTATAACATATTGTGGATGATTTGACCCAAAAAAAATGTAACCTTGTATTTGTCACTCCATAATACTCAGTTCCACTGATGTTCTTTACAGTCTTTGTGAAGTTTACTTTATGAGTAAAGTTTAGCCTTTTCACCTTGTTCCAACAACAACAACAACAAATATCAATAATAAAATAAAACAATAATAATAACAAGTTCTACATTTCAGTTATCCTGACGTGTCACAACAGCCGTTGACCCACTAGCCAATCATAAGACAGGAAACTAGGACACTCTCCAATCCTTGCTTAGGGGCGGGAGTTGTTGACTACGGTTACGTCCGGAACCACACCGTCTGCACTATGTAGTGCACTAGGTTTTGAGGGATTAGCCCGTTTTATAAACAACATAGGAAACGGTTTGAAATGGTCTAAAGTTACTACTATAAGTTAGGGACGAAACGTTGAACGCATAACCCGTAAAAGCACTTCGCAGTGTCTAGGGAAGAGGGTTGTAGGTGAAATTTCGGACAGATGCAGAAAACTAGCTTGAGTGAAAACACTGAACGAATTGCGTCATTACCGCGACGGTAATGACTTCCACGCGCCAGTATACGAGTCGTGTTGTGAGTGCGTGTCGCTTCCTGAAATGTTTTTATTTTCAATGTGTTTTAGCTTTTTTCATTACGAAATAAGAGGTACTCTATTAGAGTAAGGCTTTAGGGCTTCACTTTCCAGTTTGTTTTTAAGGTGCAGGAGTTAAGATATGTGTCCCATAGGACACAATAATGAGCGCTTCTCTCTGTAACCCTCCGGATGGGCATGAGGATTATGTAGTGCAGCAGGAGAATGAGCTGGAAGCCCTGGCATCCATATTCGGAGATGATTTCCAGGACATCAGGACTAAACATCCGTGGAAGGTATACTACATGTACTTTCAGCTGGATTACTGATATTAAGCTTTAGCTAGACTCTAGCTAGACAGTCATGAAACTACCTGCTAAACCCATCCACAAGTCCACAAGGATTTGACCCCAGTTCAGGCTTTGGTCAGCACAGATGGGTGATTTCCTGTCCTGCATGCAGTGGTGCATGAGAGTTTGTAACCCTTTAGAATTTTCTGGATTTCTGCATAACACATCATCCGATTTTCAAGTCCTAAAAGTAGATTTAGAGGACTGAGTTGAAGAAATTACAAGTCAAAGTCCTGACCTTAATCCAATCGAAATGTTATGGAAGGACCTGAAGCGAGCAGCTAATGTGAGGAAACCCACCAACATCCCAGAGTTGAAGCTGTTCTGTATGGAGGAATGGGCTAAAATTCCTCCAAGCCGGTGTGCAGGACTGATCAACAGTTACAGGAATCTTTAGTTACAGTTATTGCTGCACAGGGGGGTCACACCAGATACTGAAAGCAAAGGTTCACATACTTTTGCCACTCACTAATATGTAATATTGGATAATTTTCCTGAATAAATAAATGACCAAGTGTATTTTTGTCTCATTTGTTTAACTGGGTTCTCGTTATCTACTTTTAGGACTTGTGTGAAAATCTGATGATGTTTTAGGTCAAATTTATGCAGAAATATAGAAAATTGTAAAGGGTTCACAAACTTTCAAGCACCACTGTAATTTTATACATTCTTTCATGCACAGTCGCAAAGCCACTTTACCGCTCTATGAAAGCCTCCCCATTTCACAGATTCTGCACTGTACTGTTGTGTATTTGATGACGTTTTGTTCTAATGTGTAGCTGTATGTGGTTAGGAAAATAATAAAGCCTTCCTGAATCATCAATATAATACAACAATGCATTTAGGTTTTTCTCGGGTATCTCACAAATGTTTTCAGTACTGCAGTCATAGCAAATCAGTGTCGTACAAAAATGGGTACAGTAGGTACTGGACTATGGACCAAAAGGTCCAGGGTTCAAATCCCACCTCTGCCAAGCTGCCACTATTGGGTCCTTGAGAAAGGCCCTTAACCCACAATTGCTTAGATTGTATCAATTGTAAGTCGCTCTGGATAAGGGCGTCTGCTAAATGCTGTAAATCTGTAGTGCCTTGTATTAATCTGTCCAATGGACCAGTCAGTGGTTTTGGAGCAGATACCGATCACCTGTCAGCACGTTTGGCCGATACCGATCAAGGGCAGGGTTGGGTGCCACTTTCAGCGCAATCAAGACATACAGGTGTAAACTGTAGGGGTGTGTATTACAATAGATCCATGTATGTATGTTTTGTATTTGATGTCTCCTGTGTTACATCTGACAAATGCTGGGGTGTCCCAAAGACTAAACCTGAATTTACCTTTTTACTACTTTTTATTATAAATTTACTAATGTACTTTAAATGTACTAATTTCAGGTTAAACGTCCTCCAGAGATTTACCTATTCCTACGTCCCAAAGGTTTGAGTCATGGGCAGGAGTGTTTCGTGACTGTGGATTTGCAGGTCAGATGCCCACCTACGTATCCTGATGTGTAAGTTTGGATGCACACATCTATAACACATGATCTAGTACAGGTCGGTCTTGAGCATCTTTCATATTTGCAATATTTGGTCAGTTTATCCTACTGTTGCAGCTTGCTTGTAAATGTGTGACCAAAGGTTGAGAGCAGTAGTGTACAGGTTGGTGTATAGTAAGAAGTGTGTATATATAGTAAGTATAGTAAGAAGATTCAAGTCTGATTCCAAAAGTAAGTGTTTTCTTCTCTGATTCCATAAAAAAATAGCTTTTTGTGATGAACCACATTTTTTCTTGCTCATATTTGCCAAAGAAATATGTATTTAAAAAACACTAAACAGCCAAATGAGTGGACAATAAAAGTGTGTATTCTTTACTTGATTACACAAAGCATGCATAGGATGTGTCTGAAATGGTTCTCTAATTACGAAGGTTCATATACCACATATAAAACTATTATCATACAGAAGACAGAATTGTAAGTCATTTCTGACACTTCCATATACAGAAATGTACAGAAACTGTACAACCTCAAATCAGAAAAGTTTGGGACAGTATGGGGGGGAAAAATGCAGTGTTTGTTTCTTTTACTTTTTACATGGCAGACCGTATGAACCTGAGACATTTCATGGTTTGCCTGGTCAGCTTCATTTCATTTGTTAATAAACACCCATTCCTGCATTTCAGGCCTGCAATGCATTCCAAAAAAAGTTGGGACATGGGCAGTTTAGGGCTAGTAATCTCTCTCTTTTTCCTAGGCTTTATTCTGCATTGATATAGGGTCCGCTTTCCACGTTGAGGTGACCAGAGTAAATTTTAACTGGTTTGTTGCCGCACCTGACGCTGGCCACCACCTACACTGGGCCAATGTAGATTTACCAATTAACCGAAAGCATGTCTTTGGACTGTGGTAGGAAACTGGAGTACCCGGAGATAGCCCACATGGACACGGGGCAGATATGCAAACTCCACACAGATGGAGTCCGAGGTCAGGATCGAACCGGGGATCTCTGGAGCTATGAGGCGACTGTGCTAACCACATGCCACCGTGCCGCTCAATTATTGCTAGTAATGAAGTAAAAAATGAGGTAAAGGGATGACGTGATTGTAATCATGTTTTGATACCACACAGTATCCAAGCAGTAACAACGGAAGGCTGAATCTTTGGAGAGGAAAGATGTGGAAAGGATCTCCAGTTTGTCAACAAATGTGTGATCAAATTATTCAAATGTTTAAAAATAGTGTTTCTCAAAAAAATATTAGAACGGATTTGCATGCTTCTCCCTCTATAGTGCATAATATAATTAAATGATTCAAAGAATCTGGAGGAATTCCAGTACGTAAAGGGCAAGGACACAAGCCTAAGCTGAAGACCCCGGATCTTCGATCCCTCAGACAGCACTGCATCAAGAACCGCCATTCATCAATAGCTGATAGAACCACATGGGCAAGGGATTACTTTGGCAAACCTTTATCAAACACTACAATACAGAAGACTATAGTTTACATTACATTACAATATGGAGTTGTCTAGGGTTGTTCGTGCCTTGTGCCATATGCTGCCGGGTAGACACTGGCTCTCCCGTGACCCTGTGCAGGATCAAGTGGATAAAAAAGTGAATGAATGAGTTAGATTCACAAAAGCCACTTAAGTTTACTGTGCAAAATAAGAAGCCTCATGCTATCAGAAGTGGGATCGACTTCTGTGGGGTTGGTGGCGTGGACCATCAAACATGTATTGTGGTGAAAAGTACATTGAGATCTTAGAGCAACATAAGCTGCCTTCAAGACGGCATCTTTTCCTGGGACTTCCATGCATTTTTCAACAAGACAATGCAAAACCACATGTTGCACACATTATAAAGGTATGAACTTGTCAGCCTGCAGTTCTGTCCTATCCCCGATAGAGAGTGTGTGAAAGATGTTTGAACGATGACACTGTACTGTTGCACACCTTAAGATGTGTTTGCAGGAATAATGGAGCAAAATAACACCCGAAACACTTAATCTCTTGGTATCCTCTTTTCCAAAACGTCTTGTGGTGAGAAGGAATGGCAATATTACAGAGTGGTAAATGCTTTACTCAACTTATTTTGGAATGTGTTGCAGGGTTATAATGCAGGAATGGATGTTTATTAACAAATGAAATGAAGTTGACCAGACAAAACATGAAAATGTATTTTTTGTTTAAGATCTTACACCTGACTATCATAATTACTATTACCCTCTATTCATGTAGTAAATTGACAAAATATATACAGTGATACCTTGGTTCTTGTCGGTAATTTGTTCCAGAAGACTTGTCGAGAACCGAAAACGATGAGTACTGAGCACGTTTTTCCCATATGGAATAATGTAACTTGAATGAATCCATTAGAGACTCCCAGAAAATCCACATTGTATAAGGCATTATATGCAGTAATGGAGTTGTATTGTACAGGTGCTCCCTGATTTACGATGGTGATACAGTGGGGCAAAAAAGTATTTAGTCAGCCACTGATTGTGCAAGTTCTCCTACTTAGAAAGATGAGAGAGGTCTGTAATTTTCATCATAGGTAACACTTCAAACTATGAGAGACCAAATGAGGAAAAAAATTCCAGGAAATCACATTGTAGGAGTTTTAAAGAATTTAATTGTAAATCATGGTGGAAAATAAGTATTTGGTCACCCATAGACAAGCAAGATTTCTGGCTCTCACAGACCTGTAACTTCTTCTTTAAGAAGCTCTTCTGTCCTCCACGGTTTTCCTTTCGGTTGGCTGTCATTACTAAACGTTTTAGGATCCATGGGGACTTATTTGCTCTAAGAAATATCGAGTCGCATTAAGACTAAGAGTCGCATCGCCCGCCTCGTACAGGTTTAAGCAAGTATGTCGAGTACTGTGAAAACAAAGAGAACTGAGACAATTTTCTAGTCAAAATGTGGCGAGAACAGAATTTGACAAGTTCCAATGTTGTTGAGAACCGAGGTACCACTGTAATTTCATAAGGGGCGCTAGGTTTGGGTATTCCAAAATTCGAGGAACCGGGTTCCCGTTAAAAAACAGAATTTTGACTCCACTTCTCGCATCCTACTAACACATTATGCTTCAAATAAAGGAGGCCGCACCTCCAACATGTCAAACATGTAAAGCACCAGCAGGACACGGAGCTTCAGCAGTGTACAGTGTTAAAGTGTCAGAAGTCTGCTAGCGCAGATGCTGCGTTAGCCGGAAGTGTCTAATGTGTCACACTTACTGTGAACAAGCTTAACGTGGTTTAATGTCCTAAAAGAATCACCTAAGGACAGTAAACTTCTCCAAATTGCTACTAGTCATAAGTAATCACTACTGCTAAAATGATGGCCGTCAAAAGGGAAAGTTTTTACATTAAGCTTTTTTCTTCCTATTTAAACCTATTACAAGTAAAATACTTAACATAAAAATTATTAGTTTCCCTTTGGACCACATGTTCATCATTTTAGTAGTAGAGAGTACTTATCACCAGTAGTAATGGAGACAAGTTTGGTGTTCCTAGGTCAATGCTTTAGTGCATAAAGCCACATTAACCTTTTACTTATAATATGTTTTCATGGGAAGGAAAAAAGCTTAACATAAACATGATTACTTTTGAAATTGAAGTACAAAAAATAAAGATATTCTTTATACCTAACATTCTGGCACATTTTCAACTTTTTGGAATTGAAACTTGGAATCGATAAGCAGAATCGGAATCAATAAAATAAATGATACACAACCCTAAGGGGCACCCAAAATTTTGCATTAGACCACACACTGTGCAAATGTCGTATGAACATGTAGGACCTTACCCTGACACAAGTGCTTGTGAAACTAACAGGGTTTGAGTTTAACCAAGTTCTCCAAGTCAAAATTTCTAGCAAGAAGCTTTCCTATTATGTCGAGTCACAAATACAACTGGCTGTACTGTAGTAATACACGGGTCAAATATAGCACGAAACCACTTGCTTTCCTCACCTACATGTTCACATCTTGAAATAGTGGATGTAGAGATTTATGGTGCACAAGCTCTTGAGGGCATTGAGTTAAAGTCTTTGGTTCAGTGCCACAGTGTAAGATCAAACCTTGAGCAATGGCCCAGGAATTTAAGGAACTGGCATTTTTTTACTGTCATGTATTTACAATATGGGAACAAATTGGAGGTGTGACCAAAAAATATGTCAAGTAAAAAAGTTTAGCAGGAAAAACTGATAAAGTTTTTTAAAAAGATTTTCTCAGAAAATAAAAAATGGTTGGCAGAGGCAACCAGATACTTTGCTTTAATGAATGCATTTTTATTCTGGTTAGGTAAACAATCCATTTAATATGGTGGGTGTCATCTACAAGCCGTTTGGTGTGCATTTTTGCTTTTTTACTGTTCAGCTGTTTATGCTTTGTGCTTCTTTACCTTCGACTACTTGAGAAATCATGTTATGAATGATCATTGATGGCACTTGTACTAATTTCTAGTGTAAGCTGTGAAAAGGGACCAATAAGCTCTTTAGGCTGACCCATTGCGCTAGAATACTTTGAAAAGATTCTGAAAAGAATTTTTTAAAAAGACTAAAATCTGACCTACTGTCACATCTACAGAGTTTAGATGCAAGAGTCATGGACTATTGATTTTGCAAATGCTGTGGGTCACTAATGGCAAGACTTGCAACTATATTCTTTTGAGATTATTTCCCATCATGCTGTCGGAGAAAACAAAAATGTATTGAGATTTTATATAACCCTGTTCTATGATGCAATGCACCAAATTATTCACAGGAAATATCCAAGTTGAACATTAAAATAATGAGGCAGTGTTGGCATTGTTGTGCATAAATACAAGTGGTGTGTGGAAAAGTGTTTGCCCACTTCCTGATTTCCTATTTTTTTGTATGTTTGTCACACTTAAGTGTTTTCGGAACATCAAACCCAATTTAAATATGAAGTCAAAGACAAACACAAGGTAAAACACAAAATGGTAGTTGTAAATGAAGGTGTTTATTATTAAGGGGAAAAAAAAATCCAAACCTACATGGCCCTGTGTGAAAAAGTATTGCAATCCTAAACTAATAAGTGGTTGGGCCACCTTAGCAGCAACAACTGCAACCAAGCTTTTGCAATAACTGTGTAATGAGTCGTCATTTACAGCGTTGTTGAGGAGAACTTTGGCCACTCATCTTTGCAGAATTGTTGTAATTCAGCCACACTTGTGGGGGGGAGGGTTTAGAGCATGAACGGCCTTTTTAAGAGTCATGCCACAGCATCTCAATAAGATTCAGGTCAGGACTTTGACTAGGGCCACTCAAGTCTTCATTTAGTTTTTCTTTCAGCCATTTCAGAGGTGGACTTGCTGGTGTGTTTGTGGATCATTGTTCTCCTGCTGAAGAACCCCAAGTTCGTTTCAGTTTCGCTTGAGGTCACGAACAGATGGCCAGGACATTCTCCTTCAGGAGTTTTGGGTAGATAGACAGCAGAATTCATAGTTTCTATTATCACAGCAAGTCTTCCAGGTCCTGAAGCAGCAAAACAGCCCCAGACCATCACACTACCACCACCATATTAGACTGTTGCTATAATGTTCTTTTTCTGAAATGCTGTGTTACTTTTTACTTCAGATGTAATGGGACACACACCTTCCAAAGCGTTCAACTTTTGTCTCATCAGTCCCACAGAATGTTTTCCCAAAAGTCTTGGGGATCATCAGGATGTGTTCTGGAAAAAGTGAGACGAGCTTTAATGTTCTTTTTGCTCAGCAGTGGTTTTCGTTCTGGAACTCTGCCATGCAGGCCATTTTTGCCCCCAGTCTCTTTCTTATGGTGGAGGCATGAACACTGACCTTAACTGAGGCAAGTGAGGCCTGCAGTTCTTTGGATGTTGTTGTGGGGTCTGTAATTTTGGTTGGCCGGCCACTCCTGGGAAAGTTCACCACTGTTCCATGTTTTTGCCATTAGTGGATAATGGCTCTCACTGGGGTTCACTGGAGTCCCAAAGCTTTAGAAATGGCTTTATAACTTTTTCCAAACTGATGGATCTCAATTACTTTCTTTCTCAATTGTTCCTGAATTTCTTTGGATCTCACATGATGTGTAGCTTTTAAGGATCTTTTGGTGTACTTCTGTTTGTCAGGCAGGTCCTATTTAAGTGATGTCCTGATTGAGAACAGGTGTGGCAATAATCCGGCCTGGGTGTGAGACCGTGAACTCGTGTGATAAACCATAGTTAAGTTATGTTTTAACAAGGGGGACAATCACTTTTTCACACAGTGCCATGTAGGTTTGGATTTTTTTCTCCATTAATAATAAACACCTTCATTTAAAAACTGCATTTTGTGTTTACTTGTGTTGTCTTTGACTATTATTTAAATTGGTGTCAAAAATTGTGTGACAAACATGCAAAAAAACCCACCCTTTTGGGGATGAGCCAGTGATGTTCCTGTACTCGTCTGGCTTTGCTTTACTGCTGTACATCCAGATACACATGGAATAGGAGAGCTTACCTATTGGTTGTTGAGCACCTAATGTTCACGAGACAGTATATAAAGATGGTTCAAAATCATCAAACTGTATTAAAGCTGCCATGATCACCCATAAGTTCCAAAAATGCATCTGACTACCGAACCACAGCACAAACTTTGCAGCAGGCTGTCGCGCCATACTGCTTGGTTTAGAATATATACAGTCGAGCCAGTACTCCAAGTTCCTCATATGCACAGGCTCTAAATCCTGCAATTAACAATGGACAACAACCTCATCTCAGAGATACTGAAACAAAACAAAATCCTCAAAAGCCATCAATATAAGATAACATACTGCCGGATCCAACCCACTCTGACATTACCGGAAAATGAAAAAGTCAACCAGGTAGTTAGAATATCCGATGAAACTTGCAACTCCATGTTCCCAATCCCTCCAAAAGACCTCTTTGCATACATCAACCAATATATTTTCTCTAAATGAGAAGAATGGGACAAAGAACAGACCAACAAACTGCATGAAATTCAGCCTTAAATACAAAATCAAAACCAACTCTCAAGTGATAGACTCAGTCAAACAGTCCTAACAAAATGCCCCATCAGACACACCAGACTCACACATGGATACTCTAGTTTCAGGAAACGACCAGCCAGGATGCTCACTATGCCAAGACTTGTTAACAATTAAACACCTCTTCATCAACTGTCTGACTCTGAACATAACAAGGGGTAACTTTTTCAGTGAGGGCAACCTCAAAGAGTTGTCCAGAAACACAAACCCAGGGAAGATCTCAAACTTCTTATCAAACCTCAAAATAAAACACTTCTTGTAGTTCTATTGAACTCCAAAACAGTAAAGATTTAAACTCACCAGGCTGTTAATAGAAAAACTGTGCTAGTGCGGCTTAACACCATAACAAAAAGTTCACGTCAAAATTTGTGTGAGCTAAGTCATACAACTTTCAATAATATATTCAACACGTTTATTTTATTGAAACGTCAAGACTTGGAAAAAGACTGCTGCTATCTTGACCACCTTACACCAAACATTTGAAGTCATGCGATTGCGACGCAACTCATGATTTTATTCAGACTTTGGAAATTTGTCTGAAACTCTACAGTCACTCGAAAAGCGTTTGGTGTTTGGTCTTAGGCCCTCATTGCATAGAGCTTTGAGATGGGTATGTATCAGTGTGAGTGTGTGCTTTATTCCATTTAGACTTACATGTGCAATTAATAAAGCCATTCTGTTTTTAGCTACATTAGTCATGCTGACAGATAGGTCAAGCTTAATTATTAATGTATAAACGTAAAACACTGTGAAGAGTTATTAGAATCCCTGTTATGTTTACCCTTATTTGCCAAGGATGCCAATAATTTTGAATCTGACAAAGTCTAGCAAGCATGTAGATCTCTACCTTTGAAAGTGTTCTGCATGTCATGCTCCAGTAGGTATGTAATGATTAGTGTACATAGTTGTGCATTGGAAAAAATTTTTGACTTCATTGCACACTAACTACGTAGTCTCTCTTTTCGGTCTTACTTTGGACGTTAACTAGGCCTCCAGACCTTGAACTGAAGCATGCCAAAGGTCTCTCCAATGACAATCTTCAAAGTCTTCAAACTGAGCTGGCCAAACTGGCCTTGGAAAAATGTGGTGAGGTGAGTTGTATAGAAATATAACTCCTTGTGTTGTGTCAAAGTCTGAATCCCAACTTCCCTGTTTCCCTGTGCTTTTTGATGCTACCGTCAGGACCAAAAGTCTGAGACCAGTAGGTAAAAATGTTTAATGTGCATTTTTATCATGACTTGATTTTGTTTTCACTACAAATCCTATTATCTGAATATCAGTTTCAGTGAATTGGACTCTCATCTGACTTGTTGCACTCACCTGACCTGAACCCCATCGAACATTTATGGCGGAACTTGAAGACAGAGAGACAGACAAGCGTTCAGTAACATCACATGATGCTCTTGGAAGTGAAACATAAGTGATAGTGAACTCATGCTTGGGTAACATGGGTCATTAGATTTTGGCTGTGGAAAATGCTGTCTTTTCAGCAAAAGGGGGAGCATGCAAAAACTCACATTGTGTAACATTTTATGAAAAATGTTCAAATTTCTAGTGAATGAACGGTATTAAACTAAAAAGAAATGCAAAATTGAAATTCATAGTGGTCTCAGAATTTTGGCCCACATTGTATATCCACACTAGCGTTCAGCGCTGCGCTTTCAATTCGTTTATCAGTTGTTAACTTTTGGAAAATTTATGTTTTTTTTCTTTTTCTCTTTGTCTAATGCAATATATCATGAAATGCTGTATCGATTTTCTAAGAATAGCCCTAGTCTTATGTTTGATCAGTTATCCAATAGGAATTGTAAGAGTAAAGTAACATATCTGCTTTATTAATGCTGTTGTCATTTAAAAAAGTCATTTTAGGAGTATATTTCTTGCACCCTATTCTAACATTGATTTGTATCTCTTTTGTAACTTGCTTGGATCACAGTTGAGTCTGATATCATTTATCTTCCTCTGACCATTCCTACTTGCAGGTAGATGATCTATGAGCTGAAGACTATGTGCAGAATTCCTGACTGAGCCACAATGTTCTCCTTCACGCTCATTTCCATGAGAGATGCGAAAACAGAGCCGCGGACAAAGGAGAAGCGCCTCGCACTGAGGAGCAGCACAGGAGTGACCCAGCTCCGCAAGCAGGGAAGAAAAACAGATGTTACTTGAGCATAGTGAACATTCAGGTTTAAAAACAAATATGGTTTGAGAACAAATCATATAGGAGTCATATGCCTTCTTGGAAGTTCTTTGTAGAAAGACATACAGACGACCACTCTATTCCAGGGGTATTGGTTCCTTTGTTTATGTAGCACCTTTCATACAAGCTGCAGTTCAAAGTGCTTACCAGACAGAAAAAAAAAAGACCGAATCAAAATAAAAAGACTCGAGTGCCATACAATTTTTTTTAATAAAGGATAATAATGTGTACGTTGAATTAATCCGTTCCAGACCCCCAGGGGGAAAATCCCACATTGTATAAATAAGGCATTTATATGCAGTAATGGAGTGCATTGTACAGTGCTTCCTGATTTATGATGGGGTTAAGTTTAGAAAATTATAAGTTAATTGTTATTTTGAACCGCGATGTTGAGAGTGATATAGTCTGTACTGTATTATAGCCAGAGCCCTTATTAAACATTTGTATTTACATTAAAACTTGGCATTAACCTACAGTAATTGGCCAAAACTCAATAACAAACAGCTTATGTTATACAGTGGAGCAAAAAAAGTATTTAGTCAGCAATGATGTGCAAGTTCTTCACTTAGTAAGATGCGAGATGGTCTGTAATTTTCATCATAGGTTACACTTCAACTATGAGAGAGAAAAAAATCCAGGGAAATCACATTGTTAGGATTTTTAAAGATACAATTGTAAATCATGGGGATGGAAAATAAAGTATTTGGTTCACCCACAAAACACGCAAGATTTCTGGGCTCTCACAGACCTGTAACTTCTTTAAGAAGGCTCTTCTGTCCTCCACTCAGTACTGTATTAATGGACCTGTTGACCCTCATTATCTGTTATAATAAAAGCACCTGTCCACGCCGCTCAAACAGTCAGGACTCCAAACTCAACCATGGCCGGACCAAAGAGATGTCGAAGGACACCTGGAAAAAAAACGGTCGACTGCACCAGGAAGGGATGAGTGAATCTACAATAGGCAAGCAGGTTGGTGTGAATTAAAGCAACTTGTGGGAGCAATTGTAAGAAAAATGGAAGGACATACAAGACCATTGATAAACCTCTTTCGATCTGGGGCACCACGCAAGATCTCATCCCGTGGTGTCGTCAAAATGATCTGTGAGCAAAAAATCCCAGAAACTACATGGAGGGAACCTGATGAATGGACCTGCAGAGCGCTGGGACCCAAAGAGTGTAACCAAAGGCTACCATCAGTAACACACTACGGTGAGTGGACTCAGATCCCTGCAAGTGCCAGGGCGTGTCCCCCTGCTTTAAGCCATACATGTCCAGGCCCGTCTTGAAGTTTGTCAGAGAGATATGGATGATTTCCAGAAGAGAGAAGAGGACTGGGAGAATATCATTGTGGTTCAGATGAAACCAAAATAAAACTCTTTGGTAAAAAAAACTCACTCGTAGTGTGGAGGAAGAAGAAGAAGAATGATGACCCATACCTACTGTGAAGCATGGGGGGAAAAACATCATGTTTGGCTGTTTTTTCTGCAAAGGGGACAGGACGACTGATCATTGCTAGGGAAGAATGAACGGGGCCAGGTATGGTATGGATTTTAAGCCAAAACCCATTCCAACAGTTGAGAGCATGAAGATGGAACGTGGCTGGGTCTTCCAGCATGACAATGATCCCAAACACACTGCTTGGGCAACGAAGGAGTGGCTCCGTAAAAAGCATTTCAAGGTCCTGGAGTGGCCTAGTCAGTCTCCAGACCTCAGCCCCATAGAAAATTTGTGGAGGGAGTTGAAAGTCCATGTTGCCCAGCGACAGCCCCAAAACATCACTGCTCTAGAGGAGATCTGAATGGAGGAATGGGCCAAAGTACCAGCTACAGTGTGTGCAAACCTGGTGAAGAGTTACAGGAAACGTCATTGCCAACAAAGGTTATGTTACAAAGTATTGAGTTGAACTTTTGTTATTGACCAAATACTTATTTTCCACCATGATTTACAATTAAATTATTTAAAAATCCTACAATGTGATTTCCTGGATTTAGTATCAATCAGTGGCTAACTAATAAAACTGTACACTGTAATAAAGAGTTGGAAAATCACATTTAGTTTAGTGAATGATGGATTGAAAGTTAAAAGTACCTCCTAATGCTAACTGCTCGGCCTGAAAGTAAAGAGGATTCAGTTGCTGTTTTCTTTTTGGTTAGCTGTAATCAATAACCATTTTAGGACCCATGGAGACTTATTTACACAAAGAATACAGTACTGTGGATATTAAAATAAAGAATAGTGAATCTGAGACATTGTGCATAATGAACTTCGAATCGAGTTTTGGCTGAATCGAAGTCTAAGCAAGTGCACCAAGTAACGGGCAAACAATGATAACCACTATATATATATATATATATATATATATATATATTTTTATTTATTTATTTATTTATTCATTTATTTATTTATTTGAGTCAAAATGCACTGACAACTGAATTCAATGAGTTCCGAGGTGGACAAGAACTGAAGTACCACTGTATGATTAAAAAGAATGAACACAACTGTAAAATACCATATAACTGACAAATACAATTCTACATCTAGTCATGCCATTCCCAGAAAACTCCTCCACATGATTGATCATATAGGGATAGAACTGACTCCCTGTAGTTGATGCGACAATGGCATGCACGAAGTTCTCTATATTAGAAGTGGTTAGAATGTCCCGGATGTTCAGGGTATTAAGAATTAGTTGATTGTGTGGCAGTGCAATGCATAAAATCATTCAGATACATGCCAGCTGATTCAGGTAATGTTACGACAAATCCATCGTAAGTAGAATTTATTGTAAGCCGATATTAATATATACTGTATATATCATGGTGCAGTCTACGTTAAGCACGTTTAAAACACGACCATGGCTTTTTGTCACTACATTTCCCAGTGTTCATCACTCCCACCATGTGATACCCTACATCACACTCTGCCTAATGCTGGAGAGTATTCTAGTGCATAGTGTACCTTAAACACACTTAAAACACTTCGATTAAACTACAGTTGGGTGAAGTCATTAACATTTAAGGCTTTTCCTCACTACATTTCCCAGCGCTCATCACTCCCGCCATATACACACACACACATACATACATACATACATACATACGTGTGTGTGTGTGTGTGTGTGTGTGTGTGTCATGATGTCATCATATGACCCGTAAAGCTGACCTAAACATCATTATGGACAGGGTGGGTTTAATTTTTGGGCTGGTTTGAGTATATTGTACATAGTACAGTGTCACAATGTACTACAACTTCTGGTACTCTGGTTTCCTTCCATGGACCAAAGGCATGCGTGTTAGGTTAATTGATTACGTTAATTTGGCACGCGCGTGTGTGTAAGTAAACCAAGTAAACAAACAAGCGTTGTACCTTTGTAACAGTCTTAGGCAGGATCGGAACATGTTGTTCTCCGTACACACCTTTTTTTTTTTTTTACTTTCCAAAGAAATGTTTCGGTAAGATTCTATGCAGAATGTACTTATATGAAATTGGTTATGTATTTCCACAGCAAAATGAGATACTCGCTGAAATCCAGAGGCGAGAAGAGGAGAGGCGAGAGGAAAAGAGGAAGAAAGAAGTGGCCAAGATGGTAAAACATTTTCTTCAGCACATTCAATTCTTAATTGCATTTCTGTTTTAATGACGGGAATTTTGTGAGAATTACAGTACAGGCAGCAGTTGAGACGACCACTTGTGGTTGATAAGGGTATTAGGGTTTTCTTAAGTTGTGATTGTTATTATTAAATGTCAGCATGTGGGATTTACATGTGGAAAATTAAGGTGGCTGAGCAAATCAGTGTGCTGCACACAGCTTAGAGTGGAAGATTTTACCCATCTTAAGTGTGAAAGAAATAGAAATCAGGTTATGGTGGTCAATTTTTGAAGAAATAAAACATCATAGGAATACGTTAGTATTTTGGCTAGTGTAGGTCAATCCCGGGACGTTTTCTGCAGCCCACATGTCAGGCACCGGCGCGCACCGTTTGCGGGCTTACGAAGCATTACTAGGTGCATAAAATAGGTGTTGGACAACATCCAGATGCATAATATTAAAATGTCACACAACGTATTGTGGACGCTAGACAAAGTATGAGAAATGCAGCATCATCCAATAGCCACCTAGTTTTTGATATAAAGAGAACATCCATTTTCCCTTCAGAAGACCAAGCTGACAACTGTTGTTTGCTCACCTCTTGAAAGAGACTAGCCTAATGCTGTTTCAACACTACTGTATGGCAGTGGTGATGTAAGTTGGTCTCAGTGAGGAACAGGGTGCAAAAAAAGTGAACTCTTACCACACAGGCTGGCATCAGGAAGTGAATGCAGTTGTGCCAACATGCCACTAATCACAACCACCAGCATGTATCTTCACATTGTCTCCAAAAGAGCTGCTGAATAGGTATTTTGGATGTTTGGAGAATGCCACACACACAGAACTATCCATGCTCTGCCAACAACCCAGTCCAGGGATGGTCAGCATTCAGTAGAGTCTACATTTAATGCTGTGCCTTCTGCACGATTCCAGTGGAGATCCTTATGGCATCCCACCATAGCTTTGGTGCGCTTCACTCCATTTGGCAGAAGTAATGGCAGCCTAGCCTGGGATGCAGGTGCACAGTTCCAGTGTCAGAATGAGTGTTGCACTTCCAGCCAGACAAAATCTGAACCTCAAACACATCACTGCTATGATGATGCCCACAGTAAGCCCTGCATTTGTAATACAACCCCAAATCAAACAAAGTTGGAATGGTAGAGAAATGCACATAAATAATGATAATAAAAAAAAAACACTGTCTTTAACATTTGCTTTGACTTTTATTTAAATGCAGACAGTATGAATGCAATTTTCACATTAAAATTTGCTTTTCAGGTCTGGAACACATTCCAAAGAATTTGAGATGTGGGACAGTTTAGGGTTAGTAATGGGGAAAAATCTAAATTATGTGATTTCAAACAGGTGATGTCAACAAATCACTATAATCATGATTTGGTACAAAAAGCAGTATCCACGAACGGCATGAGAAAGTTTTTGAAATGTTTAAAAACATTGTTCCTCAGTGAAAGTTTGGAAGGAATTTGTATATGTGGCTGTGATAGCCTAGCGGTTAAGGTACTGGAATCTGGACCAGAAGGTCCAGGGTTCAAATCCCATCTCTGCCAAGCTGCCACTACCAATTGTAAGTCGCTCTGGATAAGGGCATCTGCTAAATGCTGTAAATGTCAATGTATATATGTCTCATATAAAGATTTAAGAAATCTGTAAGGTTTTCAGTCCATAAAGGGGAAGAGCTCAAGCCTAAGCTGAACTCGATCCCTCGATCCCTTAGACCGCACTGCATCAACAACTGTCATTCATCAGTGCTGATATAAACACATGGGCAAGGGATTACTTTGACAAACCTTTGTGAAGCAATACAATACGGAGTTACATTCACATATGCCACTTAAAACTTTACTGTGCAAAAAAAAGCCTTATGTTAACCCTGTCCAGAAGCGACGTCAACTTGGCATCTGGAATGGGCCCTGAGGCATCTAGGATGGACCATCCGTCAGTGTCCAAGTCTTTTATGGATGAAATTTATTCCATGTGCTCCAGACCAAAGGTGAAAAAGACCATCCAGACTATTGACAGCAACAAGGACGATGGATGGATATTAACAAATGAAATTAATTTGACCAGACAAAACATGAAATATCTTGGATTCATACTGACTGCAATGAAATAAATGTGAGTTTGTTTTTTTTTTGCATTTTTTGCCATACTGTCCAACTTATTCTGATTTGGCCTATCACTGGGAGCAACTGTGACCACTAGGAAAGTAATTAGCTGATTATGTGAAGCAATACACACCTCCTGTCACTAAGCATTTACCTAAAAAATGAGCAGATAAGGAGAAAAGTCCACTGGAATTTTTTTTAAACATTGTAATTCATACACAACTGCAACCCCTGGTGGAATTATTACAAGTGACAGACCTTAAACACATTTCATTCATTTGCCTTGCCGTGCCCCCTGCAATAGCTGCGCTCCACCACAAGGTGGTGCGCCCCCCCACGTTTGAGAACCACCGCGTTAGGATCACAGCTGGTCGTAATGGAATGTAGCTTCTAAGGGACAGCCAAGGTGGTGTGTACCATAGGGTTGTCATTCTTCCTGTTTAGCTTTGTGAATCACCAAAGTCAAAACTCCTTTGATGCTCACTTCAGAGAAAGTGTGATCATTCTAAACTCCTAATGAATGTGCACTGATGTGTAGTTTGGCTGTAGTTCTAGATCACTCCAAGGACATACTTCATATCACAATGTGTATTAATATGATACAGACAGCTCAAATGGAGCACTTGGAAACTGTGGTGCAGCCTACTGTGGGAAGCCCAACATCAGCTGGTGCCAGTTCACCTGGACCTCACACTGAGACTGCGGAGAACAGAAGGGGATC
The DNA here is from genome assembly GCA_025084515.1 of Ancistrus triradiatus. Taxonomy (NCBI): domain Eukaryota; kingdom Metazoa; phylum Chordata; class Actinopteri; order Siluriformes; family Loricariidae; genus Ancistrus; species Ancistrus triradiatus. The sequence continues at coordinate 20,968 of JAJAGP010003864.1, read as the reverse complement.
TTCAAACAGGCGCCGGACCACTTCCAGCAGCAGGCACAGGTGTGAACTCAAGCCTGCTACTACCTCAGTTTGCAGCGCATTTTGTTTGCAGAAGGTGTTTTCACCTTCTGATATTGATACTTGATATTTTATGTACATGCACTATTGTGCTATAAGCTATAGCTTTATGTTCTGTATTTGTTATATTGTCCTTAATATTCTACTCTGTTGAATTTATCACAGTCTATATACTATTATGTTTTATTTTACGTTTAGGGAGCTTTTCCTTGCCACTGTTGCCTAGGCTTGCTCAGTTAGGGCTTTGCGCCTAGATAATTATAAATATGCTTTGAGACAATACTCCATTGTTAAAAAAAAAGGCTTGTACAAATAAATTAGCCTTTTTTTGAGTTGATTCTCCGTTTTTTTCCATTACTAAGGCGGGATACTTACAGTGAAGACAGTCCTAGTCCTCATGAAGTCCTACATTTCAGCAGCAGTGCCATGGGAGAGATCGTTGTTCATCGAGGGAAATGCGTCGGTAAGAGCTTGGTACCTGCTAATTAATCACAATAGACCTGTAGAACATATTAGCCAAGGTGGTCACTAATAAAGCATGAAGGGCTGAACAGTTTTTTCATAGGTATGTGATTATCTGTGTGTGTGTGTGTGTGTGAGGTGAGTGTAAGAGGCTGGGTCGGAGTGTGTACTATGCCCTCAATGCCACCACTGGAGAGTTTGCTGTCGTGTATGATGGGGAGTGCTGGCTACCTTCAGCCTGGAAAACACAAAGATATCGGAAAGCATACTTCATTCTTCACCCCCAAGGCGAGAAAGAAAAGCTCGAGAAGTGTAACAAACATGGGTAGCATGGACCTTGCTGTTTTAGAAATTCTTAAGTTCTTTGTGATTAAATCTGGAGTTAGATTATTGCTATGATCACAATGCCAGTTGTGTTTTATTTTAAATAGCACTGATGTATCATACACAGAAGCATTTAAACCTGCTAGGTTTTCTAATTAAAGTTCCAAAAGAAGAACCCAAGTGTAACAGTAAAAGATAAGAATGGTGTTAATGGAAGGACAACATGGAGAAAACAAAATGTAAACAATGCATTTCTTTAGTTTGCAAAGACCATCTGGATGTCCCACAAAACTTTTGCGAAAACTATTTGGCAGGAAACTCATCCCAGAGAAAGCATGGTTGAGGGGAGTTTGAGATCTTTGAGGGAGAAGTCAGGCTTGTAGTCCATCACTAAACACTTAATAGAAGTTGTAATCCGATAAATGAGTACCGTATTTTTCGGACCATAAGGCGCACTTAAAATCCTTTAACTTTCTCAAAAATCGACAGTGCGCCTTAAAATGCGGTGTGTCTAATGTATGAATTAATTCTGGTTGTGCTTGCTGACCTAGAACCGATTGTAGATGGTACACGGCGCTCATAAATCTGTCAAAATGTTTTAGCACGGCCTTGGTAAGTTACGAAGCTTAAAATACGGTAAATCAACAACACTGAGTACATTTACTTTACATGCATTTAATAATCGTATAACTGCAGAAAATCACATTTACTCAGTAATCCGATCAATGTATCTATGTCCACTTGGGCGATCAGATAATGGGAAAGCTCCAATTTTCATGACTTGGGCAGTAATCGGATTTTACTTTGCAATCAGTCAATAGTCTCATGAACAGAGCTACATTTAATTCCAGAAACAAGCAACCAGGTCTATGGCAGCAAGCCCAAGGCTACATTCACATTACCAGGCTGAAGAGGCACAAGTCAGCTTTTGAGGGGGAAAAAACCATCAGATCTATGTCATATTAAGGCAAAAAAATCAGTGTGAACATGCAAATATGCTGTTTTCAAATCTGACCTGAACCACATTTATATGTGGTTCTAGATCCTACACATATCTGAAACATGGCAATGTGATCCAAATGAGAATGCTGAGATCAGAATTCATGTGACTTTTATGTAATTCCAACTCGTCATTTGCCATAAATGCATGGTAAGAAGGTAGAGGGAGAAAAACGGCAGTGAGGGAGCTTTTCAGTTGTTGAAAAGTGAAGTAACAGACCTTCTTAATATTTGGGGTGATGTCTCTGTACAAACAACATTAGAACGTGCATATCACAACTGCTTTGTTTGAGGAAATTTGTGAAGAAATGGCCGAACGCAGCCAAAAGTGGGACATAGCTACAGTGTCAAAAAAAAGATTAAAAGTATAAAAAAACAAGCACTCAAACTAAGGAAGTGAGCTGTGCCTGAGAAACGTGTCCTTTTTAAATTGACCATTAAAGAAGTGCCTGTTATCATTGACACCGTTTTGATTGTTTACTTCTGGATGGGTGTGTTGGGTGGCACGGTGGTTTGGTGGGTAGCACGATCCCCTCACAGCCATGAGGTCCTGGGGTCGATCCCAGGTGGAGCGGTCTGGGGCTAATTTAGTCTAATCAATTAACCTAATGCATGTTTTTGGACTGTGAGAGGATACTAGAGTACTGTCTGTGTGGGTTTACTTTGGGTACTCTAGTTTCCTCTCACAGTCCAAAGACATGCATTAGGTTAATTGATTATGCTAAATTGGCCCCAGCCTGAGTGTATGTATATAAGACTAGTTTTGATATAACCTTGACTGTTGGTATAACCTTGTCTGTCGTTGAATGGCCATTGATGCTGAAGAGCGGAAATAATAAACAATAAACTGGACGATCGTGTCACTTTTGTGCATGCCCGTCCATTTTGGAGCACAAGCTATTCAGACAAATGTAGGATATAGGTCACATTTAAAAAGATGGGTTAAACAGCTTTCAGAAATTTCAGATTTGGTCTGCTCTGTGAACTGCTTTTGGACTGCTGTGTAGCCCAAAATAAGCGAAGTCGCTTAGAATAAGTGGATCTATCATATGTTTGATTGTTATCCACTTCTACGACAGCTCTACACTCTAGACTGAGAAAACCGACTGAAATCAGAGTATGGTATACAGTGGCGCTTGAAAGTTTGTGAACCCTTTAGAAATTTTTATATTTCTGCGTAAATTACCTAAAACATCATCAGATTTTCCCCAGGAGTCCACCATCAGAAGAACACTGAACAACAATGGTGTGCACGGTAGGGTTGGAAGGAGAAAGCCACTGCTCTCCAAAAAGAACATTGCTGCTCGTCTGCAGTTTGCTAAACATCACGTGGACGAGCCAGAAGGCTACTGGAAGAATGTTTTGTGGATGGATGAAACCAATATAGAACTTTTTAGTTGAAAAGAAAAGCGTCATGTTTGGAGAAAGGAAAACACTGCATTACAGCATAAGAACCTTATCCCAATCTGGAAAACATGGTGGTGGTATATCATGGTTTGGGCCCCTGTTTGCCTGCATCTCTGGGCCAGGACAGCTTGCTATCATTGATGGAACAATGAATTCTGAATTATATCCAGATAATTCTAAAAGGAAAAGTCAGGACATCTGTCCATGAACTGAATCTCAAGAGAGGTGGGTGGTCATGCAGCAAGACAACGTCCCTAAGCACACAAACCGTTCTACCAAAAGAATGGTTATTTAAAGAACAATAAAGTTAATGTTTTGGAATGGCCAAAGTCAAGTCCTGGCCATAATCCAATGGAAGTGTGTTGTGGAAGGACCTGAAGTGAGCAGTTAATGTGAGGAAACCCACCAACATCCAGAGCTGAAAGCTGTTTCGTAAGGAGGAATGGGCTAAAATTCCTCCAAGCCGGTGTGCAAGGACTGATCAAACAGTTACGGAAATGTTTAGTTGCAGTTATATTGCTGCACAGGGGGGGGGGGGGGGTTCACACCAGATAAACTGAAAGCAAAGGTTCACATACTTTTTGCCACTCACTAATATGTAATATTGGATCATTTTCCTCAATAAATAAATGACCAAGTTTTTAATATTTTTTGTCTCATTTGTTTAAACTGGTTTCTCTTATCTACTTTTAGGACTTGTGTGAAAATCTGATAACATTTCAGGTCATATTTATACAGAAATATAGAAAATTCTAAAGGGTTCACAAACTTTTAAGCACCACTGTACATGTGCTGAGAAATGATATTACTGAGGTAAAATCCAGCGCTGTCCATCAGATTTTTAAATCTGATTTCTAGACCTTAATCCATCCTAAGAAATGGAAGTATGTTGTTTACATGACCACTAATAACCAATAATCGGATAAGTGCAGAAATCTGATTATGATTGGCGTATTAAGTGCATGTAAACTCACTCATTGTGGTTTTGAATTTGAAACCAAATGGTTCACTCATTTGGTTTCAGAGCCTAACCCAAATGAGGTGCCGTAGCCTGTCCTGATCATTACACACAATCACTTCCTCTCTGTGAGTTCAGCATTATTTGTTAGCCAGGGAAAACCATTTTACTGAGTCTTTTTCTCCATATCTATCTAGATCCACGGAGCTGAGAGTGAGCTGAACTCTTTGCTGAAACTGGACCACCCCAACCTGGTGCGCTACCAGGCGCTTAGCTGCAGTGAGCGAGAAGACAGCCTGGTGGTGGACCTTCTTACCGAGCACGTGCCCGGTGGCAGCCTGTCACAGAGCCTCTCTGCAGGCACGCCGGTGTCCACCGACCAGTTGCGGCACCACGCAGCACAGCTGCTATCCGCCCTCAACTACCTCCACGAAAACTCTGTGGTTCACAAGCAGCTTGTGGCCTCCTCTGTGCTGATAGATGCTCAGGGAAATGTGAGACTGGCTGACTACAGCCTGGCTAAACGGTTAGCCGATGTGTGCAAGGAAGACGTATTCGAGCAGGCTCACGTACGCTTTAGCGAGGACGCCCTGCCCACGCGGACGGGCAAGAAAGGGGATATATGGAGCCTTGGGTTGCTTCTGCTGGCACTCGCTCAAGGGCATGAGGTCAAGGAGTACCCTGTGGCCGTTCCCTCCACTCTTCCTGCGGACCTTCAGGACTTTCTTAAGAAGTAGGTTTTAGGATTTCTGTAGGTCATTATAAAACAATTAAAGGTTTGGGAATATGTACTCTGATCATTTTTTCGATTTCTCTCTAGCACTGATGAGTGTGTTTAGTCTCGTGTATTAATGAGACTAAACTGAACACCAAGTGTTTTTTGCTACCTTCATACTTCAGCTTTCAGTGGATCCATTTATGGCTTTAGTATACAAGTGTTGTGTGTATAAACTATAGGAAAAGTGCCTCTCATATAGTCTTATGTGAACGTGGCTGAATCTCTGATCAGAGTTGATATCTAGTAATGTTTGTTGCAGCTGATGGCCTTTGAACTCTAGCTTTAGGATTTCCTCCTCCTTTTCTTGTCTGCAAAACACTTCTACAACCCCAAATAAGAAAATGGGATGGTGTGCATTATGAAAATACAAAAGCAGTGTTTTTTGCATTTACTTTGTATTTTATTTCATTGCAGACCGTATGAAACCAAGATATTTCATGTTTATTTTCTGGTCGACTTCATTTCATTTGTTAATAAACATCCATTCCTGCATTCCAGGCCTGCAGCACATTCCACAGAAAGCTGGGATTTTCTCACACATTTGTTGACAAACTAGAGGTCCTCTGCCTACCTCTGCTCCTCAGGGACTCGGGGTGTGTCTGAAATCGCACCCTATTTACTATGTAGTGTTCTGTTTAGGGTGTCGGCCATTTTGTAGGGTTGTCCGAATTCTCACTGGAGGAAATCGATTCCCTATTATAGTACACGACTTTGTTACCCACGATTGCACCATAAATATAGTGGACAACCGATGTACAACTACTTACGGACTACCGTACCGACAATGCATAGCACTTTCCTTCGGCGCTTTACCTGGCAAGATGCGGATTAAATCCGGAAACCAACAGAGTGATGATTTTCGTGTACCTACAAAATATAAGTACAAAACATTATTATTGACTTTACCGTAATTTTCCGGACCATAAAGCGCACCGAGTTATAAGACGCATGAAATGAAACAAACTCGTAAGTAGTTCCGGTCAGAAGCTCAGTTTGGTCTTTACCTGGCGCAGCAGGCGTCGTCCTTATTGCTTCCTCCACTTCCGTTACCATTGATTCGTTAATGTTATGTGAATTCTCTCGCAGCTGCCTATGTCCATGTGTACTGCGTTGACTGTATATAGCGTTGGGTTTTGAAAGTTCCGCTTCGAAAATAAATGAATGAATGCACGTACCCATAATGCTGAAGCACATTACCGTATTACCTCTCCGCGATGCTGCGCACTACGTTTGCCGTAAGCTTCGTAAACTTACCAAGACCGTGTGCTAAAAACATTTTGACAGATTTATGAGCGCCGTGTTTTGTACCATCTACAATCGGTTCTAGGTTCAGAAAGCTCAACCATAATTAATTCATACATAGACGCACCGCATTTTAAGGCGCACTGTTGGTTTTTGAGAAAATTAAAGGATTTTAAGTGCCCTTATGGTCCGAAAAATACGGTAAACCACAAACAGTTGTTAATGTGTTTACTGGTCAAAATATTGGATTTAGTATTTGTCATGGTGTTAGTTTGTCGGACAAATGAGTGAAGTTTTAGACTTTAAGTAGCACTGTCAGCTAAATTAAAACATTGCTAAATGGTGTTACTCCAAAGTCTTGCGACAGCACTAGCGGGCTTGTTGATGTTTCGGTTGGTTTATGTGACGGAAGGTCAAGATTATTTGTTTCTGGCTAAGTAAGTGTTGTCGGAATTCCCGTGTTTGTGTCGCTCACTGCTACCCTACATGGTGTCCTACTCAGAACACACTATAGTGATCAGTGAATGAGTGGACCATTTCAGACATGCCCTCAGCCTTTCATGGATACTGCTTATGTACCAACTCCATCACCTGTGGACATCACCTGTCTGAAGTCGCATCATCATAAGTTTCTCCCATCCCAAACTTTGCAGGAATATATGTTTGTTAACAAACGAAATGAAGCCGACCAGACAAAATATGAAGTATCTTCTGTCCGTACTGTCTGCAATGAAATACAAGTCAAAGTAAATTTAAGGAATACTGTTTCTGGTTTAGTTGTCTTTTGTTTTGTTTGCTTTGAGTTAAAATTTGGAAGGTGAATGTGGCGTGAAGCTGGTTTGCTCTGTGGTTGAGTCCAAGACGTTGGCTCATTAAATATGATGTCACTAGTAACACTATGCTGGTGTGGGTACAGCTTAACTCTTTGAGGATTGTGAGATGATTATCAAGTGACCTTGGGTTTAGGAGAGGCACTGGATTAGGGACTGTGGGACTGTGGTAGCCTAGCAGTTAAGTTACTGGACTCTGGACCGAAAGGTCCAGGGTTCAAATCCCACCTCTGCCAAGCTGCCACTGTTTGGTCCTTGAGCAAGGTCCTTAACCCACAATTGCTTGAATTGTAAGACTGTACCAATTGTATGTCGCTCTGGATAAGGGTGTCTGCTAAATGCTGTAAATGTAAATGATTAGTTAAACTTAAAATTATCTGTGCCATCCTGTATTGGCTTGGAGTGCCAGACCTTACACTGTTGCACATTAGAACTTGCTCTTTCTTTTCTAAAGGAAAAATTTTAGCTACATCAGCTTGTACTTTGTTGGTATGCAGCACGGCATAATGCTGAAGGAGTTTTGTGTTTACCGTTTAGCGTGCCAGTGGGAGGTGCGCTGCAGGTGTGTTTGCTTTAGTGATGCATGCTGGAGTGGGTTTTCGATTAAAGAGCTGCTGTGTTTGTGCTTATCCTCCCCTGAGGTGCTTTAACAGGCACATTAAAGCCAGAGTCAGACATAATTTTGTCTGAACAATTTAAAAACAACACAAGACGATATAAAAAAAAAATCCAGTGGTATGCGTACTGTTAAATGTCACTTATCCTGAGATTGCTGTTTTACCAGACAGATTGGGGTATTCATGCAGAAAAGGGAAATCTTATGATTGTTGCTGGTTTAGGGTTGTCGGATTTCTGCAAGCATACTGTGAGACTGTTCACTTTGATCCCAGTTTTCTCCTTTGGTCCATCATATTTTGCACTATATAATAACTGCAGTACAGGTATGCACTGTTTAATGTCCGCAATACGTTCTGTGAAAAAGGACGGTGACTGAAATGGAAGTTTGCCAGACGTTACCATAGTCATGTAGTCGTTTTAAGTCAAGTCAGATTTATTTATATAGCGCTTTTTACAATGGAGCATTGTCTCAAAGCAACTTTACAAGTTTAGATTATCTCCTAATAACTACGTCCAATCCCAAATTGAGCAAGCCTAGGGCGACAGTGGCAAGGAAAAACTCCCTAGTTTTAGGCTCCTGCAGTAAATATAAAGGGCATTTTCACAAGAAAACTGTGTGCAAATGATACATAAATGTGTTTGAGGTTCTGCTGAAAACATGAGATTTTGGATTGACTGATGCTTTTGTTTGACACACATAAACTTACGAACACCATTTACAGCTTGTTACAAATAAGCAGCAGAAAATCGAGCACAGAAACACGAGCGTTTTGCACCAAAAAAAGTCAAGTTAGAACAGTCTCTAGTCGAAATGTGAGCTAAGAAGCTCAACCGGTATGGTAGTGAGTTTGAGTGAATGCTGGACTTCTGCTACTCTTTAACTCCCACCTCTGCTCGTGGATCTGTGGCGTTGATTGACTTGTTTAACCAACTGTTCCACTAGAGTGCAACAAAACAATAATACACTGTCAGACTGTCGGTGTATAAATAAGCAATTAACATGGGTATCTTTTAATAACTGTTAAATGAAGTATGTTCGAGTTCAGTACAGTACTGTACACTGTAACTTCATACGCCATGCAGCATTGTACTGTGTTTTTTTGGCATTTTGAGTCTGTTTACGAACACTATGTCCGAAGTTAGAAGACAGATTTATTTTTTTTTTTTTGTACTATTACAGTGGTGCATGAAAGTTTGTTGAACCCTTTATAATTTTTCTATATTTCTGCATAATATGATTCCAAAACATCATCAGAACCCTTCACACAATTCCTAAAAGTAGGCAAAGAGAACCCAGTTAAGTTTAAACAAATGAGACAAAATATTATATACTGGTAATTTATTTATTGAGGAAAATGATCCAATATATTGACATATTAGTGAGTGGAAAAAAAGTATGTGAACCTCTAGGATTTAGCAGTAATTGAAGGTGAAATTAGAGGTCAGGTGTTTTTCAGCCAATGGGATGACAATCAGGTGTGAAGTGGGCCACCCTGTTTTAATTTAAAAGAACAGGAATCTATCAAGAGTCTGCTCTTCACAACACTGTTTTGCGGAAAAAAAAGTGTATCAAAGGAGATTTCTGAGGAGCTCAGAAAAAAGAGTTGTTGATGCTCATCAGGCTGGAAAAAAAAGTTACATAACCATCTCTAAAGAGTTTGGACTCCACCAATCGACAGTCGACCAGTCAGACAGACTGTGGTACAAATGGAGGAAAAATTTAAGACCATTGTTACCCTCCCAGGGGAAGTACCAACAAACCAACAAAGATCCACTCCATGAGCAAAGGCGTTGTAATAGTTGGCGAGAGTCACAAAGGACCCCAAGGTAACTTCTAAGCAAACTGAAGGCCTCGTCACATTGGCTAATGATGTTAATGTTCATGAGTCCACCCATCAGAAAGAACACTGAACAACAATGGTTGTGCATGGCAGGGTTGCAAGGAGAAAAGCCACTGCTCTCCAAAAAAGAACATTGCATGCTCATCTGGCAGTTTTGCTAAAGATCACGTGGACAAGCCAGAAGGCTAGTGGGAGAATGTTTTGTGGTCTTGATCGTAATCCAATCAAAATGTTGTGGAAGGACCTGAAGATCGAGCAGTTTCATGTGAGGAAAAGCCACCAACATCCCAGAGGTTGAAAGCTGTTCTGTAGAGGAGGGGAGGATGGGCTCACATACTTTTGCCACGCCCTAATATTGTAAAATTGGATCATTTTCCTCAATAAATAAATGACCAAGTATAATATTTTTGTCTCATTTGTTTAACTGGGTTCTCTTTATCTACTCTCATGACTTGTGTGAAAAACTGATGATGTTTTAGGTCATATTTTTACAGGAAATTCTAAAGGGTTCACAAACTTTCAAGCACCACTGTATATACCACAATAAAATGTTAAACAAGCGTTAAATGGTCATACCTGTATTTAATATACTGCGTCTTTTAAAAATGGGTAGAAATACTACAGTACCTTTTGATTTACTGCCACTTAGTTCAAAATTATTTTTAAAAACTATTATTTATGGTTATTAGGATGAATTTGTGAGCAGCATGATAGCAGACATAAGTCCCAGGTTGGCTTCTGCTGGTGAATAAGTGAGGGAGTTACTGAGGGAGTTATTGTTTGTCCTGATGCCCCATCCAGAGTTAGTTCCTGCCTCATGCCCCCTGTGTCCCTGAATTGGATTAAGCAATTTGGGCATTTGGGTGTAGAAAATAAAAATGTTTGTTTACTGCAGATTCCAATCACTTGGTCAGTTCATTTAAATCTTGGCACCAAACTGAATATCATATATTATTTTGCTACTGTGTTATGTACAGTATAATGTGAAATCTTGGCGAAGTTAATATGCTGCACTAAGTCTGTTTTATGTCTCAAGCTGTGTTTTTGCTTTGTAGGTGCGTGTGTCTTAACGATACTGATCGCTGGAACACTCAGCAGCTGCTCGAGCACTCATTCCTGCATCCACCCTTACCAAAGAGCCTTTCTCCAAGCCAGGAGCCCAGTCCTGACGGTTCGTTAATCTCTCTTACAAGCACAAGAGCTACACGTAAAACGCTCCTGGTGTAGATCTTAGACTGCTACATGAGTTTTGTATAACTATAATGATTTATAAAGTCTTTGGGCCTCTCATGAAACGCGAGCAGAACGAATTTGTGTGTAAATCGTTCGTAAAATAAACTTTTTTCTGTAAATGGCTGCATTCATGAAAATCTTCAAAGTCCCAAAATAAGGACAAACAAAATTCACACCTGGCCAAAAAAGACGCACAAAGTGTTATTAAACATGACTGCACTTGAATTAAAGTACTGACTAAAGAGTTATTTCATACATACAAAAATGAAAGAAAACAAAATTACACTCAACTAGCACTACTTGTTAATAATACAGCCTGTTATTCAGAGAAACTTCCAGTAAGACTGTACGGAGCAATTGTTTGCTAAATTATTTTGTTACAGTTAATGAGTTAATAAATGTGGATTGTTTCACTAGAACAGGGTTTAGGGTGTGTAATAGTCACCAGTGGAAATGGCTGATCTTGCGCTATTTCAAGAGCATGTCCTTAGAGATCATACAGATTTATTAATATGTTAGTACAGTTCAGCAGATCTCATGCTGTTTCTGTTCGTATTTTTGGCTGCTGGAACGTTGCAGAAGACTTCTGACAGGCGTTGTACAGACATTTGCATTTTGCAATATTCATATAGCCTACATGTGATTTGCTGTCAAGCTGCTTTTTTAGGACCCGAAACACCACTATGGACACTGGAAAATCAAAGATGTTTGATGTGAATGCACTTTGTTCCATAAAAGCAATGATTTCAACATCACATTTTCCTCTTTTTTTGTGGTTTCTCCGTTCAAAGGCTTCATTATATGGTCATACTTTGTTATTCATGGGCGTGGATGGGTGACACGAGGGTTCGGTGGGTAGCACTGTGTTACCCACCGAACTGATGTTACCTTGTGTGTGTGATGCTGATGGCGAAGTTATATAAACAAACAAACATAAACGGGTATCGATTATGGTAATTTATGCTAATTATAAAGGAATGTGCAAGCGTGCCCAATTTGCGAATTCATTAACATGCACACATTCTACTAATAAATCTGGTTTGCGCTACGTTTGTGAATCTGGCAGAGTGTTTTTGGGTAGGTCCATTTGACGCGGAATTTACTTGCAGTTTGCTCGACTTTTAGCTAATGCTTTATGAATGAGGCCCTTTGAATGTAGAATTTTCTTAAATAAATATATTCTTGTTTTCAGACATGGATGTGGATTTTGCAAGTACGGTTATACCACGGAATCACCTCCTCAACACCCCTTTCAGTACTGTGATGCCGAAACAGTTTTCCCGTTACTTCACTGAGTTTGAGGAGCTGCAGCTTTTGGGGAAAGGTGCCTTCGGGGCAGTCATAAAGGTACTGATAAGTCATTTCAAACACTGCTTTTTGACCAAAGTGTTTGCTTTACAGTGGTGTTTGAAAGTTTGTGAACCCTTTAGAATTTTCTGTATTTCTGCGTAAATATGACCTAAAACATCATCAGATTTTTACACAAGTCCTAAAAGTAGATACAGAGAAACCAGTTAAACAAATGAGACAAAAATATTATACTTGGTCATTTATTTATTGAGGCAAATGATCCCAATATGACATAGTAGTTACTGACAAAAGTATGTGAACCTCCTGAATTAGCCGGTTAACAGTTAATTTGAAGGTGAAATTAGTCAGGTGTTTTTCAATCAATGGGATGATAATCAGGTGTGGAGTGGGCACCCTGTTTTATTGTAAAGAACAGGGATCTATCAAAAGTCTGCTCTTTTACAGCACGTTTTGGGAAGTGTATCATGATACGAATAAAGGAGATTTTATGATTTCTGACCTCAGAAAAAGAGTTGTTGATGCTCATCAGGCTGGAAAAGGTTACAAAAACCATCTCTAAGAGTTTGCACTCCACCAATCCACAGTCAGACAGATTGGTGTACCAAGGAGGAAGGAAATTCAAGACCTCATTGTTACCCTCCCCAGAGTGGTCGAACCAATCAAAGATCACTCCCAAGAGCAAGGCGTTTGTCTCATTTTTTTAACTGGGTTCTCTTATATCTACTTTAGGGACTTGTGTGTGAACACTGATGATGTTTTAGTCATAATTATGCAGAAATATAGAAATTAATGAAGGGTTCACAAACTTTCAAGCACCCTGTATGATTATGATATGAAGGTTATTTTTCATCCAGCTCTGCAATCTCTGTGCTTGTAGGTTCAAAACAAGTTGGATGGCTGCTACTATGCTGTCAAGCGTATTCAGGTGAACCCAGCTAGCAAGCAGTTCCGCCGGATTAAGGGTGAGGTGACCCTCCTGTCACGCCTCAACCATGAGAACATTGTGCGCTATTATAACGCCTGGATTGAGCGACACGAAGCCCCCGCCACTGGAGTGATGAGCAGCGACAGCTCAGGGCTGCCCAGCACTTCGGAGCGGCCTTCACGACCAGCGGCCCCACCCAGACTCAATGAGCTCGGTCTGCTTGACAACGTGGAGGATGATGCACCACCGCCAGCGCTGGCCAGTTCGGTGGAATGGAGCACTTCTTTAGAGAGGTCATCCAGCGCCAAGTGCAACGCTGATGACTCCAGTGATGAGGATGATGATGAAGCAGACGTGTTCTGTCCATCTTTTCTGTGAGCTCCTATATCAGTTGTTGGCAGTTAAATTTGGGAGAGAGAGTGTTGTACTACTGGTTTAACTTACAGGGGTAGGGTAAAATTAGACTGCATTAATACAAGGTACAGTGTGCTTAAAAACGTTTGTGAACTCTTTAGATTTTTTCTGTTATTTCTGCATAAATAGTGCTTCTAAAACATCATCAGATTTTCACACAAGTCCTATAAAAGTAGATAAAGAGAACCCAGTTAAACAAAATGAGACAAAAATATTATACTTGGTTCATTTATTTATTGAGGAAAATGATCCAATATTACATATTAGTGAGTGGCAAAAAGTATGTGAACCTTCGGGTCGTTGTCTTGTGCATGACGCACCTTCTCTTTGAGATTCAGTTCATGGACAGATGTCCTGACATTTTTCCTTTAGAATTCTCTGATATAATTCAGAATTTATTGTTCAATCAATGATGGCAAAGCCGTCCTGGCCCAGATGCAGCACAACAACAGGCCCAAAACCATGATACTACCACCACCTATGTTTCACAGATGGGATAATGTTCTTATGCTGGAATGCAGTTGTTTCCTTTATCCAAACATAACGCTTTTCTTTAAAACCAAAAAGTTCTATTTTGGTCTCATCCTCCACAAAACCAATTCTTCCAATAGCCTTTCTGGCCTTGTTCCATGTGATTTTTAGCAAACCCCCCTGCAGACGAGCAGCAATGTTTTTTTTTTTTTGGAGAGCAGGGCTTTCTCCTTGCAACCCTACCATGCACACCATTTGTTGTTCGTGTTCTTCTGATGGCATGGACTCATGGAACATTTAACATTAGCCAATGTGAGAGAGGCCTTCAGTTGCTTAGAAGTTACCCTGGGGGTCCTTTGTGACATCGCCAACTATTACACGCCTTGCTCTTGGAGTGATCTTTGTTGGTCGGACCACTCTGGGAGGGTAACAGTGGTTTTGAATTTCCCCCATTTGCACACAATCTGTCTGACTGTGGATTGGTGGAGTCGAAACCTTTTAGAGAACAGGGTGCCCACTCACACCTGATTGTCATCCCATTGATTTAAAACTCCTGACTCTAATTTCACCTTCAGTTAGCTTCTAATGCTAGAGGTTCACATACTTTTGCCACTCACTAATATGTAATATTGGTTCATTTTCCTCAAGAATGAAATGAACAAGTATAATATTTTTGTTTCATTTGTTTCATGGGTTCTCTTTATTTTCTTTTAGGACTTGTGTGAAACTCTGATGATGTTTTAGGTCATATTTATGCAGAAATACAGAAAATTCTAAAGGGTTCACAAATTTCAAGCACCACACTATGCGCTGTGTAATGATTGCATTACATTCTGTGAACTGGGTCACTGACTGGACATTACTACAGTCACATAGTCTTTTTATGCTACTGTAATGTAAATATAAAGGGTTTTTCAGAAGAAAAACTGCATGCCTAATATCCTAAATGTTCCACACAGTGGAACGCTACCCATTTAACAATACCAGAAACCTCAAACTGTTATACAGGTAAGTCCCCAATTTACAATGGGGATACATTCCTGAAAATCCATTGTAAGTTGAGTTTAAAGCGAGGAGTTTAATATATGGTGTATATAATAGAGTAGTCACGGCTTTTCCTCACTACCTTGTTCAGCGCTCAGCGCTCCTGCCCATGTCACACACTGCCGAGTGCAGGAGAGTATTGTAGTGTGTGCTGCACTTAAAACTTCCTTAAAACACTTACATTAAACTACAGTTGGGCAAAATCAGTAACATAAAGCTTATTTTATAATAAATATGGAGTATCTCATACAATTTATTGAATAATCTATTGGAAGTGAAAAACAAAAAAGAACAATTAATTATTATATTAATTAATGAATTAATAATTCATTAATTAATAAAAAAACATGGCTTTGCTTCACTACCTTTGTCATCATCTTGCCATGTGACGCCCAAGTTCATCATCATAATGCGCAAGTGTGTCATTCAGTGTATCACTTGCCCAGAAAAATTCAGAATACTGTTTCTGCTGAATGTGTTTATGTTTATTATTGAATTCCCATTATAAAGTTGAAATATTGTAAGTTAGCTATTGTAAATCAGGAGTACCTGTACGTAACACTTCTTAAAGGAAATGCACAACACTGTGGCTCTTAAGTTACAAGCACACATTAACAATCTCACACACACACACACACACACACACACACACACACACACACACACACACACACACTGTATAACGGAAATATAATCGTGGACGATGGAATATAAACATAACGCAACCAAGAGGGAATGAGTCCACTTGAGGAAACCCTAATTTCCAGAATAGACAATGCAATATCATATCACCTTTTACACACTTTAAATCTTTTAAGTAGGTAAATTTTTAAAAAATCCCCCCCCCCCCCAAAAATGCCCCCCCCGCAAGCCCCCCCCTTTTGGGGTTTTTTTAAGCCCCCAACAAAAAGTTAAAAAGTAACAAAGTTTTCCCCACCCCCCCCCCACAAAAACGCTTCCAAAAATTTGAAAACCCTTTGCAACCCCCCCCGCCCTTCCCCCCCGGGTCCCCCCCTTTCCCCCCCCCCCGTTCTCCCCCGGCCACACTTTTTTCTTTAAGGTTTTAATGTAAAGGTCCAAGCCATTGCAGACCAATTTGTTTGTTAAAGTTTGTTAAACCCCCGACCCCCCCCCGTTGTTAATGATCGGTGGTTGTTAAAAACGGCGCTTGCCTGTACAGGGGGTTGGCAATATCTCGACTAAATTTTTAACTTTTTATTTAACACGAAGAACTGAGTATCTTCCTATGGGTTTTCCCCCCCCCACTTTTTCCCCACCCCCCCCCTAAAAAAAAACCCACTTTTAAAATATCGCCCCAAATCCCCCTTCCCCCCCCCCCCCCCCCCCCCCCCCCCCGTTTTATGAAGAAAAGGATGACAAACAGTGCCCACAGCATCATTACAGTTGTGCGTCATATAAAGTTTACATACCCTGGCAGAATTTGAGAAAATTTTTTTTGGCCATTTTTCAGAGAATATTAATGATAATACAAAAACTGTTCTGTTATTCATGGTTAGTGGTTGGATGAAGCCATTTATTATCGAACAATTGTTTTTGCCCTTTTGAAATCATAATGACATCAGAAACTACCCAAATCACCCTGATCAAAAGTTTACATACCCTAGTCCTTAATACAGTGTATTGCCTCCTTTAACATCAGTGACAGCTTGAAGTCTTTGTGGTAGTTGTGGATGAGGCCCTTAATTTTCTCAGATGGTAAAGTTGCCCATTCTTCTTGGCAAAATGCCTCCAGTTCCTGTAAATTCTTGGGCCATCTTGCATGAACGCTTTGCATATTTGAGATCTCCCCAAAGTGGTTCAATGATATTGAGGTCAGGAGACTGAGATGGCCACTCCTGAACCTTCACTTTTTATGCTATAGCCAATGACAGGTTGACTTGGCCTTGGTTTTGGATCATTGTCATGTTGGAACATCCAAGTTTGTCCCATATGCAGCTTCCGGGCTGATGAGTGCAAATTTTCCTCCAGTATTTTCTGATACAATGCTGCATTCATATTGACCTTAAATTCCTGTGCCTGTGTAGCTCACACATTCCCAAAACATCGCCAACCCACCTCTGTGTTTCACAATAGGGTTGGTGTACTTTTCATCATTGGCCTTGTTGACTCCTCTCCAAATTTAGCGTCTATGGTTGTGGCCAAAAAGTTCAATTTTGGTCTCATCACTCCAAATAATTTTGTTCCAGAATTGTGGTTTGTCTCTGTGCTGTCTGGCATTTTGTAAGTGGGCTGCTTTGTGGCATTGGCGTAGTAATGGCTTTCTTCTGGCGACTCGACCATGCAACCCAATTTTCTTCTAGTGCCTCCTTATTCTGCATCTTGAAACAGCCACACTACTTCTTTTCAGAGTCCTGTATGTCAGCTGATGTTATTTGTGGGTTTTTCTTTGCGTCCCGAACAATTTTCCCTGGCAGTTGTAGCTGAAATTTTTTGGTTGGTCCTACCCCGAACCTTCCTCTTTGGTTTCAACAGAATCCCTTTGTTCCCTCACCCCCCCCCCCCCCCGCCCACCCCCCCCCCCCCCCCCCCCCCCCCCCCCCTCCCCCCCCCCCCCCACCCGCCGCCCCCCCCCCCCCCCCACCCCCCCCCCCACCGACCCACCCCCACCCCCCCCCCCACCCCACCTCCACCCCCCCCCCCCCCCCCCCCCCCACCCCCCCCCCCCCCCCACCCCCCCCCCCCAAAAAAAAAAAAAAAAAAGTAAAAACATTTTTTTTTTGGGTTGTTTTTTTTTTGTTGGGTTTTTCAAACACTTGTTTTATGTGGTGTTCTCTTTTTGGGACCGTGTGTTGTTTTTGGGCTCTTTTGTTTTTTTTTAGGTTTGTTTTTTGGGTTTTTTGTGTATTTTGTTTTGGGGTCGGTTGTTTGTTTTTTTTTATTTGGTTGGTTGTGTTGGGGTTTGTGTGGGATTTTTTTTTGTTGGTTTTTGTTTGTTGTTTTTTGTTGGATTTTTTTTTGGTTTTTTGTTTCGGGACTAAAGAGAGTAGGAGGGGCCTGGGGAGTGTTTGGTTTTGGTTTTTTGTTTTTTTTTTTGGGTGCCCTTTGTTGAGAGTATTTGTTGGTTTTGTTGTTTTTTTTTTTTTGTGTTTTTTTGGGTTTTTTTGTTTGTTGTGTTTGGTTTTGGTGTTCCACCACCCCCCACTTCTTAATTAAGTTTGAACACATTTACATTTAACATCTTTAGCACGCCCTTATCCAGACGACCGTAACAACCTGATACAACCTTACAGTCCCAAGCAATTGTGGTTAAGAGGGTCTTGCTCAAAGATCCAACATGGCAACTTGGCAGATATGGTATTTGAACCCTGGACCTTTTGGTCCATACTTTCGCAGTAACCCCTTAACCGCTAGGCTTACCACAGTCCACTGCTAATTGCCATTCTTAATTCCTTGAATATCTTTTTATATCCTTTACCTGTTGTATAAAGTTCAACTATCTTCTCCCGCAGATCCTTTGATAATTCTTTTGCTTTCCCCATGGCTCGTAATCCAACAACGTCAGTGGCAACACTGGATGAAACATGCAGGGGTCTGCCAGGAGCCCATAAACTCACTGAGTTTTTATACATGCACACTAATTACAAGCAAATAGATCACAGCTGAGGAGGGTTACTTTTAGTAGACATTTAAACCTGTGTGTGTCAATTTGTGTGTATGTTATAATGCCAAAACTTTCAGGGTATGTAAACTTTTGATCAGGGTGATTTGGGTAGTTTCTGTTGTCATTATGATTTAAAAGGGCCAACACAATTGTTTGCTAATAAATGGCTTCACCAAACCACTAACCATGAATAAAAGAACAGGTTGTGTTATTCTCTTAAAAACAGCCCAAAAATGACAAATTCTGCCAGGGTATGTAAACTTATGAGCACAACTGTACGTCCTAAAGATCTGCAACCTAAAAGTGTTTGCGTGCAGATCATTTGGCCACAAATTACAGTTGTTGTTCTGTCCAGCTGGTGCTAATTGGGCAGTGTAATGTAACTGATTCTGTTTTTGACAGTCCCTCCAACAGCGACTCAGAGAGTGACATCATCTTTGATGATGGTGATGTCAGCAGATACAGTATTGTACAGGTTAGTAAATCCCTTATGACGAATACTGATAATCTGTATGTTCATTTTTAGTGGGTTTCAGATTAAACACTTATGCGTTTATCAGCATTTCTCTCATGTCTACAGGATGAATCTGGTAAAAAGCACGGGCCGGACACAACAGAGAGCACCGATTCTGAAATACCTCTTCTTATTGTGCATCATTTGTACATACAGGTAAGTGCACAAGATACTCAGATCTGTTCAGAGTCATAACAGATGTAGAAGAGATTCTGTGAGTACTGCGCTGGGGCTCGTATCTAATACCTAAAATCTTTCAGTAGTAAAACCTGATGTTTATAGGATATCCAGTACTGTGCAAAGGACCACCATTAGATCAGTGGGAACTATTTAATGTGACCTCTTGGTAGCAGAGTATGGCAGCATCATCGTCTGAAGAAGCTTGATCAGGAATAGGCTGTTTGGAAGGGTAGCAGCTAAGAAATCACTGAAGGGTAACGTTTTGAAAAGGGTCAGATGAGACTGGAATGAAAATCAGTGTAAGAGAGAGTTATGGAGTGGTGAATCCCAGTCTGAAAAATTTTGATCCTTAAGTGCTTGGTGCTGAAGTTTGTGAACCCTTTAGAATTTTCTATATTTCTGCATAAATATGATGTAAAACATGAACTGATTTTCACATAAGTCCTAAAAGTAGATAAAGGTTCTTATGCTGGAATGCAGTGTTTCACTGACTCTAGTTTCACCATCAAATTAACTTCTAATCCTAGAGGTTCACATACATTTTCCACTCACTAATATGTAATATTGGATCATTTTCCCCAATAAATAAATAACCAAGTATAATATTTTTGTCTCATTTGTTTAACCGGGTTCTCTTTATCTAATTTAGAACTTGTGTGAAAATCTGATGATGTTTTAGGTCATATTTATTCAGAAATATAGAAAATTCTAAAGGGTTCACCACTCTGTGTTATATATGGTCATTATACCATTGCTGAAATAACAAATCAAATGGGGGCCTAAGACTTTTGCAAAGTATTATAATTACAAACTATTGCTTATTAAGAGTGAATTTAAAACTATACTACTTGCAGACATGAAAATGCTCAGAGTTCCACCCATGTTGTCATTGTTACTCTTTTGTAACATTTCTATCCCATGATGCCCATATTAGATGAGGTTGTTGTGTTTGTGCATCTCTAGATGGAATATTGTGAGAAAAGCACTTTAAGAGATACAATTGACCAAGGCCTTCATCAAGACCACAGTCATCTCTGGAGACTCTTCAGGGAGATCCTGGATGGCATTGCATACATTCATGAACAGGTAGCCTACATCTGAAGATACTGATGCTTGAATTACTTTTCCATTTTGAATTTGTCAGATGCAGTACAAATACTGCGGTGGGCCTGCGGAGAGTGATCATTCTGCCTGAATCGTATTCTTACTGTGCGTTTTTAATTATGGACTCAAGAGCACTACTGATGCATTACACTCTGGCACTCCCACTTTTGTCATGCTCATTTAAATTTTCTCAGTGCATTAACTTTGTAATGAATGCATGCATCAGTGGGGATTAAGACTGGACTACTCGAAAGGTTGTGAGTTCTGTGAGGCTGTGAGCTCTGCCAATCTGCTGCTGTTGGGCTCTTGAGTCTTAACCTGCAATATCAGTTGTTATGAATTACAATGTTTGTTAATTCTGTAAATGTGAAATGTAAGAAGATAATCTGGGAAGGACTTTAGGCTTCAGCATATATGACATATTCAGATTAATTGTGGGATGTTTGTGTACTGACCAAACACAGTCTTAACAATGTGCAATGGCCCTGGTGTTTGATCTCCATTTATTTGTCTCAGGGGATGATCCATAGAGACTTGAAGCCTGTCAACATCTTTCTGGATTCTCATGACCATGTCAAGATAGGAGACTTTGGCTTGGCCACCGACCACCCAGCCTACGTGGTACTGTGTATAA
>JAJAGP010003863.1:0-62677 GCA_025084515.1 Ancistrus triradiatus | reverse complement strand
TTGCCACTGTCGCCCTAGGCTTGCTCAATTTGGGATTGGACGTAGTTATTAGGAGATAATCTAAACTTGTAAAGTTGCTTTGAGACAATGCTCCATTGTAAAAAGCGCTATATAAATAAATCTGACTTGACTTGACTTGACTTACACAGATCCTTTTAGGACCCCAAAGTTTTAGTAAGATCCTTCTAGGAGGCCACAGTTTTGGACAGATACTTCTAGAGGTACACAATTTTTGGATCGATCCATCCTGGAAGGATCAATTGGATCCTTCTAGAAATCCACAGATTTAGTCAGATCCTTCTAGAAGTTCACAATTTTTGGATAGATCTTTCTAGAAATCCACAGATTAAGTCAGATCCTTCTAAAAGTTCACAGGTTTTGGACAGATATTTCTAGAAATTCACAGATTTAGATCAGGCTAAGAGCCCTCAGTTTTAAACAGATCTTTAGGAGCCCATAATTTTGGACAGATCCTTCTTTGAGCCCACAGTTTTACTCAGATCATTCTAGAAGTTAACAGTTTTGGACGGATCATTCTAGAAGTCCACGGTTTTAGTCAGATCATTCTAAGAGCCGGCATTCTTAGACAGATCCTTCTAGAAGTCCACAGTTTTGGCCAGGTCTTTCTAGGAGCCCGCAGTGTAGAGCAGATCCTTCTAAGAGTCCATGGTTGTGAATATATACTTCTAACAGTCCACAGTTTTTTTTATGGATCCATCAGATCCTTCTAGGAGCCCATGGTTTTGGACAGATCCTTATAGAAGTTCACAGTTTTTGGACAGATCTGTCTAGAAACTCACATATTTAGTCAGATTCTTCTAGGAGCCCACAGTTTTTTGGACAGATTCTTCTAGAAACCTGCATATTTAGTCAGATCTTTCTAGGAACCCAGAGTTTTTGGACAGATCCTTCTAAGAGCCCATGTTTTTTGGACAGATCCTTCTAGGACCCCACAGTTTTTGGACAGATCTTTCTAGGAACCCCTGCTTTTTAAACAGATGCCTCTAGAAGTCAATGGTTTTGGACAGATACTTCAATAGCTTCAATGGTTTTAATCAGATGTTTCTAGAAGCCCACAGTTTTACTCAGATCATTCTAAGAGCCTTGGCGATTTTTTGATAGAACCCTCTAGTAGTCTGGGCTTTTGGAAATTTCTTTCTAAATTTGTATCAACCTGACTCAAAAGAACTCTGCAATTTGGACGGTTGAAAGAAGAGTCAAGGCCCAGGATGGACAGGTTAAAACCCGAACTGGGACCGCAAAGACAGAGGATTTGCATTCATCTTGCCAGAGAGCTTTGGGAACCCTACTGAGCCTGCCGGGTTCCTACATTGCCTTTGGCAAGGCAATTTTGTGTCTAATTGCGTGTCCTTTCACTCTCACCATGGGTCAATTCCCCACTGGGTTTTGTCCTGGCCCCAGGTCCCATTGCAGGTTTCATCCTGTCTGTTTGTCCATTTTATGACTCAGCAGGGGCGCTGCCATCCTTCAGACAGTCAGAGTTCCTTTGAGTCGCGGGGGCTGGGTCTGTGGTAGTGGACGGAGACCAGTAGCGCCTCATCATGGCAGGGCCATTTCAAAAAGAAGAATAAACATTGCACCCAGCATGTTTTCTGTTTGTTTATATGACAGTCCTGCCCCAGTGAGTTAATGAGTGTAGCTCTGTGAGGTCGAGGTCAATGTTACACTCCTGTGTTCACTCCACATGAGTGAATGGCCCAGTTTCTCAGCCCAGCCTGTATCTCTTTTTGTCCTTCTCTGCCATTATAGACGTAAACTTGTCTCTCTTTTCCCCCTCGCGGTTTTTACATGATGGATGGTGACACGCTAATGATGAACATCAGACCTGGCTGAGCTTTCATTTCATTTTCTTTCTCTGTTTCACATTTTCTTACATAAGGTATTTCACCTCGTTCCCTCAGTTTCCTCCTCCTTCTCTCTCAGGTGTGATTTATACTTTTGGTCTACCTGCGTAAGTCCCATCAGAATATTTCCATAATTAAATGGAGAGATGGAGGGAGCTGGGGTTTTGCTCCAAGGCTGGAACAACTGAAGGTGACTGAGGAACTGGAGAGAGAGAGAGAGAGAGAGAGAGAGAGAGAGAGAGAGCAAGGATAGATGATTATCAGCAAATGACTTCTGGATTTTTAACCACAAGGCCGATTCAAAATGGACTGAGATTAAAAGAATGAGCAGAATGTAAGAAAAGGACAGAGAAGACATTTGATCTTTAATTGTTGCTGTATGAGCTGAAGTGCTGATCACGCTGATCGTATCTAGACTTGGGTCACGTTACTCTTGTAAGTCACTCAAATGAGAAACTGAAGTTCGCTTTCAATACAAACACAATAAGTTTTGTTTCAGTTTCAGTCGGTTTGTTTTCAGTTGCACTTTGTGTGCATTTACACTTTTAGTTCAGTTCACTCAGTCTAGTTCCAAAAGGGATAAGAAAAGAAAGAAAAATGGTGAAGAAAAAAAGGAATGATGGAGAATAATGATGGGAAAAAAAGAAAAAGAAATAAAGCAAAGAAAGTAAAAATGCATGGAAATAAATAGCAACAAATAAATAATTTAACAAAAGTGAAAAAAGGGAAAAAATACTGTGGAAATTAAGATATAAATAAGAACTAAAAACATTGAGAAATAAAAACAAAATAAATGAGAGACAAGAAAGAAAGAAAGAAAGAAAGAAAGAAATGGAGGGAAGTTAACATACAAAAGAAGGAAAGAAAAAAGAAAATCAGAAGGATTAAGAAAGAATGAAAGAAAGAAAGAAAGAAAGAAAGAGATGGAGGAAAATTGGTAAAATAAATAAATATAATAATACATGAAATTAAAAATGCAAAAAATTAAAAATGAAGAGAGAAAGAAAAAAGAGAATCAGAAGGATTAATAAAGAAAGAAAGAAAGAAAGAAAGAAAGAAAGAAAGAGATGGAGGGAAATTGGTGAAATAAATACATTAAAATAAATATATTTTGATGAATACATAATCAAAAAAAAAGAGACAAACAAAAGTTAAAGGAAAAAAAGCAAGAACAGATAAATGATGGGTATGAAAATCAAACAAGGAATGATGAAAGACCATTTTTCCAAGGCCTGTAACTTTGTGCCTCTCTCCAAATTGCCCTCGGCCAAGGACACGGTAGACCTAGTCCTCCGCCAGGTGGTCCGCACCCACGGTATTCCCCGCGATCTGGTCTCAGACCGTTGTCCCCAGTTTGTTGACCAGTTCTGGACAGCCTTCTGCCGCCTCCTGGGCACCACGGCCAGCCTGTCATCCGGGTTTCACCCGGAGTACAACGGCCAAACCGAGAGGCTCAACCAGGACCTGGCCCGCATGCTCCGGTGCCTCATGGCCAAAAACCTCTCCACCTGGTCAGAGCAGCTACCATGGGCCGAGCTTGCCCATAACACCCTGTGGCACTCGGCCATGGGCATGTCTCCCTTCAAGTCCCAGTTTGGTTTTCCCCCGCCCCTCTTCCCCGATCAGGAAGAAGGAGTCGGGTTGATGTCGGCCAAGCAGTTTGTCCGCCACTGCCGCCAGGCCTGCTGTAAGGCACAGGCATCCCTCCAGCAGAATATTGAAACCATGCGACATTCCACAGACCGCAGGTGTAAACCCGCCCCCTCCTATGGGCCGGGGCAACGGGTGTGGTTGTTCACCCTGGACCTCCCCCTCAGGGGCACTTCCGGCAAGCTGGCTCCCAAGTTCGTGGGGACATTTAAGGTAGTCCGGCGGATAAACCCGGTAGCCTACGGCCTGGAGTTGCCCTCCTCCATGAAGGTGCACCCCACCTTTCATGCCTCCTTCCTTTGCCATGGCAGCACCCTCGCTGGCCCCCTCCCAACCACGGTGCTGTGCGGCATTTACTGGATCAGGCAAGTACCCAATACCTGGTGGACTGAAAAGGGTACTCTGCCGAGGAGCAGTCCTGGGTCCCGGCCCACCGCATCCTAAACCTCAAACTCATCTGGCGGTTCTGCAAAGATAGAGCCGTCGGCATGGGGACGTCCGGAGCCGTCCCTGGGGGTGGGTACTGTTAGAGCTCCTGTTTCTGACACTAGAGGGTGGCGTCGGCTCGTGGAACGCGCCGAGCCCAGACCTACATGCACACGCCGTCAGCGTCAATTTCCCATTCGCTCAGTCTTAAAAAGTCGCTCAGTCTTAAAAAGCCACTAGCTATGTTTTCATTAGCACCTAGCATATAGTGTTCCACAGTTTCTCCCTCTCTCTTTCCGTTAGGGTTACCGGTACGAGTGGTCCTGTAAAGGGCCTAGTTGTTAGGTCTTACCTTTAGTGGCACCCTTTCCTCCAGCGTGCGCGTTCCTGCGTTCCCCCTCAGCGCACAGCTCTGAACCTTCCCGGCCTCCCGCCGCTGCACATAATCCCGTTCGCTCCAGCCGAGGTAAGAATACTTCTCTCCCTCTGCGTTTGAGCCTTCCTGCATGCCTTTTTTCCCCCGGCGTAAGCGAGCTTCGTCCGGCCTCGCTCTGTGCCTGCACGCTTCTCTCTTACGCTATCAGCATACCTCGCTTATGCCGCTTGCGCAGCCTTATGTCCAGTGGCTTCCTAGTTCGCGTTAGTAATGTTAATTCGCTCATATCGACTGCGTTGTCTTTTCGGCATGAGCTTTTTTGTTCCTAGGGCTATTTCTTCTTTCAGACAAGCCTTACTGTGGCTCCCTGTTTGCTTTTGAATCCGCCAATCGCAGTACTTCTGTCTGCCAATTGTTCATCCCCATTTTTCACTACTCTGAAGTCACCACCCCTGTGGCACGTCAGATCCCCAGTTCGATCCCAGCTGCCGGCACTTAGGCTGGCTCTCAGTTAACGCTTCCATTTACTGTAAGGAAAGTGTAAAATCCTACTCCCTTCCCCTCCTTCCAGGAAACTCCTTCCATCCTCGCAGGTCAGATTTAAAGGGGTGTTTGCACTTGGGTCATATATACACCTTTTTCCCACGGCCGGTGCTCCGTGCCATAACAAAAATAAGACACAAAAAATATGAGATAAACTTATAAAAGAGAAAGAAAGAGAAAAAACAGAAAACATTAAGAACTGAGAGATAAAAACAGAATAAATGGAAGACAAAAGAAAGAAAGAAAGAAAGAAAGACAGAAAGAAAGAAAGAAATCAATCAATCAATCAATCAGTCTGTAAAGATGCCAGACTCCTCGGCCGAGTGGAAACAGTTTGGGAAAGCCCTTTTCTGTTCCAGTGCACAAAGCAAGCTCCATACATGCATTGTCGGGTGAGTACTATGGAGGAACCTGAACCCCATCGAGGTTAAAAGTTTCTGTAAGTGGAATGTGGAGGTGCCCTAATACTTTTGGTCATATAATGGATTATGACTCTATACAGTGGGGCAAAAAAGTATTTAGGAAAAAAAAAATCCAGGAAATCACATTGTAGGATTTTTAAATAATTTTACTCTAAATTATGGTGGAGAATAAATATTTGGTCAATAACAAAAGTTCAACTCAATACTTTGTAACATAACCTTTGTTGGCAATGACAGAGGTTAAACATTTCCTGTAAGTTTTCACCAGGTTGGCACATACTGTAGCTAGTATTTTGGCCCATTCCTCCATGCAGATTTCCTCTAGAGCAGTGATGTTTTGGGGCTGTCGCTGGGCAACACGGACTTTCAACTCCCTTCACAGATTTTCTATGGGGCTGAGGTCTGAAGACTGGCTAGGTCACTCCAGGACCTTAAAATGCTTTTTACGGAGCCACTCCTTCATTGCCCGAGCAGTGTGTTTGGGATCATTGTCATGCTGGAAGCCCCAGCCACGTTCCATCTTCAATGCTCTCACTGATGGAAGGAGGTTTTGGCTTAAAATCTCACGATACATGGCCCCGTTTATTCTTCCCTTAACACGGACCAGAAAAACAGCCTCAAAGCATGATGTTTGCACCCCCATGCTTCACAGTAGGTATGGTGTTCTTGGGATGCACCTCAGCATCCTTCTTCCTCCAAACACAATGAGTTGAGTTTTTACCAAAAAGTTCTATTTTGGTTTCATCTGACCACATGAATATTCTCCCCAATCCTCTTCTGGATCATCCATATGCTCTCTGGTAAAACTTCAGACACACCTGGACATGTACTGGATTAAGCAGGGGGGGCCACGCCTGGCACTGCAGGATCTGAGTCCCTCTCTTAGCGTTAGTGTGTTACTGATGATAGCCTTTGTTACTTTTTCCCAGCTCTCTGCAGGTCATTCATCAGGTCATTCCGTGTAGTTCTGGGATTTTTGCTCACCGTTCTCATGATCATTTTGACCCCACGGGATGAGATCTTGTGTGGAGCCCCAGATCGAGGGAGATTATCAATGGTCTTGTATATCTTCCATTTTCTTACAATTGCTCCCACAGTTGATTTATTCACACCAACCTGCTTGCCTATTGTAGATTCACTTTTCCCCGCCTGGTGCAGGTCTACAATTTTCTTCCTGGTGTCCTTCGACAGCTCTTTGGTCTTGGCCATGGTTGAGTTTGGAGTCTGACTGTTTGAGGATGTGGACAGGTGTCTTTTATACAGATAACGAGGTCAAACAGGTGCCATTAATACAGGTAACGAGTGGAGGACAGAAGAGCTTCTTAAAGAAGAAGTTACAGATCTGTGAGAGCCAGAAACCTTGTTTGTTTGTGAGTGACCAAATACTTATTTTCCACCATGATTTACAATTAACTTGTTTAAAAATCCTACAATGTGATTTCCTGGATTTTTTTTCTCATTTTGTCTCTCATAGTTGAAATGTACCTATGATGAAAATTACAGACCTCTCTCATCTTTCTAAGTAGGAGAACTTGCACAATCAGT
The DNA here is from genome assembly GCA_025084515.1 of Ancistrus triradiatus. NCBI lineage: Eukaryota > Metazoa > Chordata > Actinopteri > Siluriformes > Loricariidae > Ancistrus > Ancistrus triradiatus. The sequence continues at coordinate 55,850 of JAJAGP010003863.1, read as the reverse complement.
TTGCTGACTTAATACTTTTTTGTCCCACTGTATATTTATAACTATAGGTGAAAGCAGCCTTTAAATTGCATTCCACTGGTTTTATATAAAGCTTTCTTAACTCAGGAGCTTCATAATTAACTAAATCAGACATTCTTGTCAGTGGCCTTGGTGTTTTTGTGAGGTAATGCAGGTTTTTTTTTTTTTAGGTCCATTCCTCCTGCTCATGCTTACTGTACCGATACAGAAAGCACTGAAACAGCTGTTTTTATCACAATCTGGACTTTCTCTCTCTCTCCAAGGACTATAAGAGAAGCAGAGCTGTTACTCTGTCGACTCTTGGCTTCCTGCGTATGTGGAGTTTGGGTTTTGCTGATTTGTTAATATTACGCTAATGTGTACGCATACATTCTCGGATTTATCGCTGAGGTGTCAGAACTCCAGCAGGGGCCATGGTACAACTTTAGTGTACCTGAAGAGTTACGCATACAGTTACGTTACCTACGAACCAAAGGTAAGAAAAGTTCATGAGAGACAATCACCGAAATAAAACGTCTCATTCTAAATCTATAGGCATTAATATGGATAAGATTTTGGACTGTGACTGTGGGGATTCATCCAGAAGAGCATTTATGAGGGCAGACAATGATACTGGTACAAGAGGGCCTGGCCCACCTAGACTCACCAACCCCAGACTCACCAAACTCAGACTCACTAAACCCAGACTAAGCATTCTCTTTAGCTTCTCTTTCTTTGTTTCCTTCTTTTTATATTTCCTTCTTTCTCAGCATTGTTTGTAGCCTTTCTTTCGTTCTTTTTTCTTTCTTTCTTTCTATCTCATCCTTTTCTTCCTTCTTACTTTCTATCTCATCATTTCTTTGTCTTTCTCTTTCTGTTTCCATCTTTCTATATTCCTTTCTTTCTCAGCATTCTCTTTAGCCTTTATTTTTTTCTTACTTTCTTTGTTTCTCATCCTTTCTTTCTTTCTTTCTTTCTTTCTTTCTTTCATTCGTTTTCCTTGTTTATATATTCATTGCTTTCTAAAGATGTTTAGCCTTTCCTTCATTATTTGTTTCTCTTTTTTTGTCTCTTCCTATCTTTTTCTTTCTTTCTTTCCTCAACTGATGTTAATTTTCCAGAGGAGGTTTGAACTCTGCAGTTAATTAATTAATTGGTTAATTGGTTAATTAATTGGTTACTAGGTTGGTATCTTTTATTCACTATGCCCCTCCCTCAGCACTGGGTGCTCCGGCTCTGTAACTTTACATGGTCTGACACTTCGGGGCTGAGTCACTGTGGTTCCTAAATGCTACAGTCAGCTCTTTAGAACGACCCATTCTGTCACTAATGTTTATAAAGACAGTCTGCATGGCCTTTAGGAGCTGGATTTTATACACCTGTGGAAACAGGACTGAATGAAACACCTGAAAGAAATCATTAAGAGGTGCGTCCCAATACTTTTGTATGTATATATAGTTTATGGAAGGTAAACAGTAGAACAGTGAATCAGAAGAACAGATCGTACTGAACATCAGAGACTGAACTGAGAGCTGAACAGAGCTGAGCAGAGCTGAACTCCACCAGACGTCTTTGATATGAATACTGAGAGCCAGGGCTTATTAACTCACAGTCATGTTCCAAACATTATTATTCCAAAATGTTCTGTCCAAAATGTTATTGAAGCAAATGGAACAAACTCTGTACCAATATTTTTGGGAGTCAATACATTTTTGGCTATGTAACAAACAACTGTTTAAGCACCAATGATGCTTCCTCTTGCTGCAAATCAGTTGTCCTCTCAACTGGGCTGAAACCCAAAAGACACATTATCTCCATCTTAAACCGTCCTGTCTCTGATTTACATTATGGACTCAGAGTCTAAAGTCCAGACGAACAACCTCTACACTGACTCTCTCCTCTAAAAGTTCTTCACAGAAACTAACTACATATTCTGTTTTCCCTCTGAGCTCTTCTTCTGGTTCCAGTTGCAGTCCTTAATTAAACTAAGATGTTTTTGTAATTCTCATTCCAGTCCTCACACTAAGATGTTCCGGTTCCAGTTCCAGTCCTCACACTAAGATGCTTTTGTAATTCTCATTCCAGTCCTCACACTAAGATGTTCTAATTCCAGTTCCAGTCCTCACACTAAGATTTTCCAGTACCAGTTCCAGTACTTAAACTAAGATGTTCTGATTCCAGTTCCAGTCCTCACACTAAGATGTTCTAATTCCAGTTCCAGTCCTCACACTAAGATGTTCCAGTATCAGTTCCAGTCATCGCACTAAGATGTTCTGATTCCAGTTCCAATCCTCACACTAAGATTTTCCAGTACCAGTTCCAGTCCTCACTCTAAGATGTTCTGATTCCTGTTCCAGTCCTCACACTAAGATGTTCTGATTCCTGTTCCAGTCCTCACACTAAGATGTTCTGGTTCCAGTTCCAGTCCTTAAACTAAGATGTTCTGATTCCAGTTCCAGTCCTCACACTAAGATGTTCTAATTCCAGTTCCAGTCCTCACACTAAGATGTTCTATATCCAGTTCCAGTCCCCACACTAAGATGTTCCAGTATCAGTTCCAGTCATCACACTAAGATGTTCTGGTACCAGTTCCAGTCCTCACACTAAGATGTTCTGATTCCAGTTCCAGTCCTCACACTAAGATGTTCCAGTATCAGTTCCATTCATCACACTAAGATGTTCTGGTACCAGTTCCAGTCCTCACACTAAGATGTTTTCATGATTCCAGTTCCAGTCCTCACACTAAGATGTTTTTTTAAGTTCCAGTTCCAGTCCTCAAACTAAGATGTTCTGGTTCCAGTTCCAGTCCTCAAACTAACATGTTCTGGTTCCAGTTCCAGTCCTCACATTAAGATGTTCCGGTATGAGTTCCAGTTCCAGGTGACTGCAGAGGACTCTAGGGTTTTAATCTTTTCTCTCTGAGCTCGTCATTTCTTCAGCGTACAGGATTTTATCTGAGATCAGGGTTTAGCTCTGAGATGAGACGATGTGATGTGGTTTAATCAGAAGCTCACAGTGAGCTGGAATGAAACGTTCTCATTAATATTCTCTCATCCATTCACTTTGTGACGAGCTGCAATTAAGTTCCAGTGCTCCTGATTATTATTTCCATCACTTCATGCCACTAATTAAAAAAAGCACCTATATCTGATGATCAGGAAACGATTCACTGTGAGGAGAAGAAGAAGTGCTGAAACATAAAGCTCTAACGCAGGGCTGAACGATCTCGGCTCACACAGTCATCACGATAACGATGGCACTCGATATGGAAATGACAATTCTAGCTAAGCTCCAGCTGTGAATCCCAAATGTTCAGACACATCTGGAAAAATAAAGAGTGATTTTCTAATTGTTGATCTATTTCTGGATTTGTAATGAATCGTACCTGTTGATGATTGCTGTTCTGTACTATAGCTGTTAGTACTCATGTACAGGGCAGTCTATATGTCATTTATTGTTTTCTCACCCTAAAACAAGTAATGCTGGTACTGTACTTAAGTTTATGTGACTGTTTATTTTAGTTTTGAGAGCCCTGAAGCGGGGTGAGAGTTGAAATATTATTAGTTTTACTCCTGTAGATTGGAGCAACTCACAAAGTGATGGAAGATTGTAACTGTCTTACCAAATCTGATAACTTTTTGATTCCAACTTTTGATCTCTACGTAGATTGACTCAATTATTAATTATAAAATTTTTTATAGATTTTAGTCATTGAGCACCACAAGCCCCACAATGAAAAGGATAATACATTTAAAAACAAAAAAAATAGTATTTTTATTGTTGTTGTTACTGTTGTTATTGTAATTACTGTTAATAATTAATTAATCTAATAATAATAATAATTTTATTTTATTTTGTTAATTATTTTAACTATTTTTATTATTAATAATAATAACTATTATTATTACTCCTGATATTTTTATTGCTGTTATAATAATAATAATAATAATAATAATAATAATAATAATAATTGCTATATTATTATTATTATTATTATTATTATTATTACATTGATACAAAATGAGAAAGAAAACTAATCAAATTAAAATGCATCATGTTGAACTTCTTGGATCATAGAAACAATGTTTGTTTAGCAGTGCTGAGACTTGAACTTTTGATCTTCTGGGCTATAGTCCAGTAGTTTTAACCTTTGTCAAGCATCTACAGTGGCAGCGAAAGTGGACAGCTGAGCTGAAGCCTAAGAAAAAAGAATTCTGCAATATCCTGCGCGCTTGACTTTTTTTTTTTTTCCAAAACTGTACTAATAAAGTTTTAACCACAGAGTAGAGACAGAGATTAGGTTGAAAACGTTTAATGATGATGAAGACGCTCCAGACAGTCACATTCAGAGGACCAGTCACGTGACTTAATCCAAAGACTGTCATGGCTCGCACCTCTGATAATCTGTCCATAGTTAAGAGGAGATTATCATCTGCTGAAGGAATTAGAGAAAGAAAGAGAGAAAAACTTGGTGCTTGTCTGAGGAACGTCTGCTTTCTACTGAAGGTTAGTATGAGAACTTCTAACTCTAACAATATTACGTCACGTTTACAGATGCCAGTCTGAAGTTCTGATTGGCTGAGAGCAGTAAATGTATTTAGACATGCTTATTTAATTATTACTCAACTGTAATCTTTAATAAAACTCTACAGCCTGTTTCAGAATTCAAGCTCTTTGAGGATACCTCTAGTTCAGTCTTTACACCAACATTTCAAGGATTAAATTGATCAACAATCCTTCTTTCCATTACACCACCATCACCAGCTTGGCGGAATGGATCTATCACTGTTTCACGCTGTTTACGTTAAATTCTGACCCGTATATCACGGCATAAATTGAGACTCATCAGATCAGGCAACATTTTTCCAATCTTCTAATCGTCTATCGGCCAGTTTGGGTAAGCCCATGTGAACTGTAGCCTCGGTTGCTTAGGCTGTTCTTAGCTGACAGGAAGTGGCACCCAGTGTGATCTTCTGCTGCTGTAGCCCATCTGCTTCAAGGTTTTATATTGTGTGTGGCATTTTCAGCCAGAGAACTCTGAACAGTTATAGCCCTCACAAATAGCCTTCACTGGCTATTTTCTCTGATTCAGACCGTTCTTTGTAAACCCTAGATTGGCAGTTTCTTAAAAACGTCTGAACAACCACTCCACGTTCAAAGTCCCTTACATCTGCTTTCTTCCTCGTTCTGATGCTCAGTTTGATCATGCCTACATGCCTAAATGCACTGAGCTGCTGCCGTGAGATTGGCTGATTAGATAATTGTGTTAACGTGCGGGTGAACAGGTGTAGGGAATAAAGTCCGGTCAGTGCATGTGACTAAATACATATGTAGCTAAGTAAATCATTTCGAAGGTAAAACACTAAGTCATTTTAAAGCAGCCACGCAAAAGCCATTAATAACAGAAGATCATCTCCATCCTGAGCCGAGTTCGAATCAGAAAGGCTTCGTTATCGTTTGATGTCACAGCCGCGATCCTGATTTCATTTGCACGCTCAGCTTCTCTCGCGCCTTCGGCGGTCATAAATCATCAAGCGCAGACGGGAAAGCCGCACCGAGCCGCGAGAGGCTCTCGTGTTATTTGTGTATTTGTCACGCTACATTAAACGCAGCCGCCTTAAAATGTACCGCCTCGCCTTTCGTAAACAACGAAACAGAGCCTCTCCCGTTTGAGTCGCCTGCGATATAATTAGCTCCTGTCATCTCTGATGCGGGCTTCTAATTAGTGCCATTATGAAGTGAAATTGTTTTCATGACTCGAGCTGACTGGAATCTGGCTTTCACCATTAATGGGCACGCATTCGTCTTCCTCGGAGACGGTGAGGCCAGCATATGCGCCACGTGAACGTCACCCTACGAATTAATGAACGTCCGAAACCCCCGTCATTAGCCTGATTAGCACACCCCTGACCTTTGTCTTTTGCCATTTTAATGGTGAGTCATAACAATAAAAAAAACAGTATTTCTTACATTTCCTTTGACTTTTATTTCATTGCCGGCAGTATGAACCTGAGATATTTGATGTTTTTTTATTTTCTGGTCAACACATTCCCCGAACAAATGTTTTTTCACTGATGATCCCAAGTGATTTCGTGTTTCAGGTGTTATTTGGTTCCATTCTGCCTCTAAACATGTCGTAAGGGTGGTCGTCCCATTTTCTGTTTCTAAATTTTCCAAACATTCTCTGTTGGGGACAGGTCAGGATTGCAGGAGGGCCAGTCCAGTACTCGTACCCTCTTCTTCCACAGTTATGCCTTTGTAATGTTGCAGCATATGTTTTTTTGTTTCTGATTTGCTTTGTTGATAAATGCATGGACGTCCCTGATAATGATGTCATCTTGAAGGCAGCTTATGTTGCTCTAAAATCTCAGTGTACTTTTCTGCATTAATGCTGCATCACTGAAGTGGAAATGACCTTCACCAAGGGTCCTGACCCGACCCCATAGCATGACAGAACCTGGCTTTTGGACTTGTTCCTCATAACAGTCTGGATGCTCCTTTTCCTTTTCATCTTTGGTCCCAAAAACAGATCTGTTACACTGATGGGTCTGAGCACAATCCCCGTTCCCACTGTGTGATGGTCCATCCCAGATGCCTCCGAGCCCAGAGAAGCCGACGCCCCTTCTGGACATGGTTATAACATAAGGCTTCTTTTTAGCACAGTAACGTTTTAAGTGGCATTTGTGAATGTAACTCTGTATTGTAGAGCTTGATAAAGGTTTGATAAAGGAATCCCTTGTCCATGTGGTTCTATCAGCTACTGATGAATGATGGTTCTTGATGCAGTGCCGTCTGAGGGAGCGGAGATCACCCCTCTGCAGTTTAGGCTTTTTAGGAAATTCCTCTAGATTCCTTGAATGGTTTAATGATATTATGCTCTGTAGAGGGAGAAATATATAAATCCCTTCCAGGTTTTCTTTGTGGAACATTGTTTTTAAACATTGTTTTTAAACTGGAGATCCTCTGATCAACTTTGCTCCTCAGCAACTCAGGCTTTCCTGGGTGCTGTTTTTTTACAAAATCATGATTATAATCACCTGTTTGAAATCACATAATTATTTAGTTTACTTCATTACTAGCCAATCTAATTTGTCCCTCTCTCTCTTCTTTCAGCATGTCCCAGAGGAGTAAAGCTTCCTCAACTCAGAGGTGAGTGAATCCAAAGCTTAAAGTTGTACCTTTAAAGATTCAGAAGTCTGAGTATAAATGACCGACCCGAGTGCCTCTCCTGTCGCAGTTCCTCCTCTGGTTCCTCTCCTCAGACAGAAACTCCGCCCTTACGATCTGCATTAAAAAATACAGCAAGGAACTGAAAGATGTGAATCAGAAACGGAAATTCAGCCAGACCACCGTGTACACGTCTTACCTCAATACTTTATTCGGACAGGTGAGTGCAGGCGGGGGATAAGCAACAAACTGACTGCCTTACTGAGTAACTGAGGATGTAATGCTTGGTGGAAGGCCCATGTTACTGTGGTAGCATAGCAATCAAAGTACTGGACATTGAACCAGTAGGTTCAGGGTACAAGTCCCACATCTGCCTAGCTGCCACTGTTGGACCCTTAATCTACAATTGCTTGGATTGTAAAATTGTATACATTGTGTATAAATATAAATAGATTCATAAAAGGGTGTTTGGGTGGTAAAACCATGACTATTATGACAGAAACCTTACAGTCTTGCACTAAAGTTCAGGCATTTCTGGTGAAGTGACATTTTGTTTACTTTCTAAAGGACGTTACACAACCTCTGCAGCAAATATTACGTAGAAAATCAACAAAAGATGGCCTTTGTGCAGGGATGCATAAAGAAACCTGCACTGAGAAATGAAGAGTGTGTGTGTGAGATACATATTTGTAATTACTGTGTATGCTGGAGGATGAATGATAAGGAGATTATGAACGTATTAATAACCTGCAATAATGAGTCACTGTCAATCTGCTCTCTCTGTCTCTCTCTCTCTCTCTCTCTCTCTCTCTCTCTCTCTCACACACACACACACACAGCATTAGTGTGAAACATGAAATAATGACCTGCTATACTGAATGAGTGTGTGTGTGTATAGAACACTCCATCCAGAACGTTCTATATAAAAGGCTATTAATCACAGGATTGTTTAATATTTACTAGATTAATTTCAATCAATAAGGTCCTTTAATTTGCAATGACTAAAGGGGTCTGTTGGGGCTTCATTGTGAAACTAAAGGGTCTCCTGGTGCAACTAAGGGGATTTTGGTGGAAATTAGGGGTCTGTTGGAAGAAATAGATGATCTTTTTGGAACTCAGAGATCTCATGGTGGAACTAAGAGTTTTTTAAATGGATCCAGGGGTCTGCTGGAGGAACGAGGTAGTCCAGTCCAGTCAGATTTATTTCTATAGCGCTTTTTACAGTGAGGCATTGTTTTATACAATTTTATTATCTTCTATTATCTCAGGCCAATCCCAAACTGAGCAAGCCTATAGCGACAGTGGCAAGTAAAAATTCCCTAAACGTTATGAGGAAGAACCCAGACTCAAAAAGGGACCAATCTCTTTGGAACTAAGGAGTCTTTCAATGGAAATTAAAGGGTCTGTTGGTAGAATTATGGGGGTCTCTCTCTGAAAATAATGAGTAGGTGGTAAAATGAATGGGTCTCTTGGTGGATCTAATGGGATTTTGATTGATTTAGGGGGTCTAAGTTGTCGCTAGATGTAACCAATGGGTTTTCTCTGTAGAACTAGAGTTTTTGGGTCTACCTGTACAAATAGCATGATTTTTCATGGATCTAGGGGTTTTGTTCAAGGAAACAGGTCTTTGTGAAATCAAGGACTCTCATAGTGGAGCTAAGGAGTCTTTAAATGGAACTAAGAGGCATGTTGGTGAAATTAAGCGATCTCTCATTGAAACTAATACGTCTGTTAGTATACAGTAGGACTATGTTTTATTTTGGTGGACCTAATGGATCTCTTGGTGAAACTAAGTGATCTCTAGGTGTATCCAAAGAGTCTCTTGGTAAATCTAAGGAGTTTCTTGGTAGAACTAATAGGGTTTTGTTGGTTCTAGAGGGTCTGTTGGAGGAAATAGGTAGGTCTCTGTGGTACTAAGGGATGTCATTGTTGAGCTAAGGAGTCTCCAGTGGAACTAAGTTGTCTGTAGGTAAAAATACATGGTTTCTTGTATAACCTAGGATCTCTTGATAGAACTAACATGTTTCTTGGTGGAGCTAATGGTTCCCTCTGTGTAACTAAGGGGATTTCTTTGGATCTAGAGGTCTGTTGGAGGATCGTCATCTCTCGAAGTAATCTCTGCACCAGAACTAAGTATCTCATGGTGGAACTAAGGAGTCTTTCAATTTAATTAATGGGTCTGTTGGTCAGATTAAGAGGTCTCATTGAAAGTGAGATGAGTCTGTTGGTGATGAAACTAAGGCGTCTCATGCTCATTGTGGAGCTAAAGGGTCTCTAGGTTTGTTGGTGTAACTATGGGGTCTGCCTGTGGAAATAACATGATTTTGGTGGATCTAGGGATTTTGTTGGAGAAAACTGGTGGTCTCTGTGGAACTAAGGGGTCTCTTGGTGAAAGTAAATAATCTCTCATTGAAACTAATGAGTCTCTTGCTGAAACTAAGTGGTCTCCTTGTGGAGCTAAGAGGTCTCTTGGTAGAACTAAGGAGATTTGGTGGTTCTAGGGGGTATATTGGAATAAATACATGATCTCTGTGAAACTAAGGGGACTCTCAATGAAAGTAAGGGGTCAGTTGCTGAAACTAAGTGGTATGTTGGTGGAACTAAACTCTGTGTGGAACAAAAAAGCTTTTGTTGGAGTTAGGGAGTCTTGAACTTGGTGGTCACTGTGAAACTCTTTGATATCTTAGTAAAACTAAGGGGTTTGCTGGAAAGGGTCTCTCACTGAACTAAGGGGTATGTTGACTAAATAAAAGAATATCATGATAAAATTGAGCAACAGTTGACCAACTGGTGGAACTAAGAAGTCATTCAATGGAACTGAGTGGTCAGTTGGTCAAACTAAGAGGTGAAATGAAATGCTAATTAAAACTACTGAGTCTGGTGGTGAAACTAAGGGGTCTTTTGGTATAACCAAGGGGTATCTCAGTATAACTAAGGGTTCTAGAGGTGGTTCTAGAGGGTCTAGAGGGTGGTTCTATAATTTGGTGGTTCTAGAGGGTCTGTTGGAAGAAATAAGTAGTCTCTGTGGAACAAAGAGATCTCCTGGTCAAACTAACGGTTCTCTGTGGAACAAAAGGGTTTTTGTTGGATTTAGGGGTCTGCTGGAGTCACTTTGTGATCTCTGTGGAGCTCATGGATCTCTTGGTGAAACTAAGTGGTCTGTTTGTGGAACTAAAGAGGATTTTGGTGGTTCTAGATGGTCTGTTGGAGGAAATAGGTGTTCCCTCTGTAACTAAGGGATATCATGGTCAAAATAAGGGGTCTATCAATGAAACTAAGGGTCTGTTGGTGGAACCAAGTGGTCTGTAGGTTTAACCAAAGGGTGTCTCGATAGAACTATGGTTTTTTTTGGTGGAACTAAGGGGATTGTGGTTAATCTAGGGGGTCTGTTGGAGGAAAGACATAGTCTCTGAGAAAGTAAGGAGTCTTTCAATGAAACTCAGGGGTCTATTGGTGGAAATAAGTTTCTGTAACACTATGGGGTTTCTCGATGGACCTAAGGGGTCCAAACTGAACGGTTGGTGGTGAAACCAAGGGTTTTCCTGGTATAACTAAGTTGTTTCTCATAGAGTCAAGGGGATTTTGGTGATCCTAGGGGATCTGTTGGCAGAAAAAGTGGAACTGTGGAACTAAGGGACCTCAGGGCCGAAGTAAGGGGGTTCAAAATGAAACTGAGAGGTCTGTTGGTGGAACCAAGTGGTCTCTAGGTACAACCAAAGGATCTCTCGATAGAACGATCACTCGATAGAATGATAGTTTCAGTGAAACTAAGGGGTCTCTTGGTATAACCAGTGGTTCTTTCAGTAGAACTAAGGGCTTTCTTGGTGGATCTGGGGGGTTTGTTGGAGGAACTACATGCTCTCTGTGGAAATCATAGTGGAACTAATTAGGCTTTCAATGGAACTAATGTATGTGTTGGTGGAACTAAGGGGTCTGAGCACCCTTGACACACTTTGTAAGTTAAACAGTGTGTGTGCGCACTTTGAGAGCGACTTGCTGCTTCATCATGTTAGCTTCGGTTTGTGTATGCATTTGTTTGTATTGATGTCAGGAACACTGAGGCATGACATGGTGTAATCCTATTAGACAAGTGTGTGTGTGTGTGTGTGTGAGTGTGTGAGTGAGTGAGAGAGAGACTCTCAGGAGTGTACACTCATGCACATGTATTTAGTTGTACTGTCTTGATTTGTTCATCCCTTCTCATCTCCCTGTCTATTTTTATTACCTCGAGACTTTGTTGCGTTTTCCAAATGGAAATGAGAGCCTAAATGAACGTGCCGAGCACTCTGTGTGTGTGTGTGTGTGTGTGTGTGTGTGTGAGTGTGTGTGAGAGAGAGAGAGAGAATGGTGGTAAATAGTAGATATTTATAGGGCACATCTCCCGGCACGCTAATGATTCCCATATTTAGATTCTGTTTTTGTCATGTCTCTCTCTAGGATAGAAAGCTGATGCCAGAAGAACTTGATGGTGAGTACTTACCTCACTGCAGCCTTTTTGTTTGGTCACACACTATACTGTCAAAGTGCTTGGGCACACCTCTTCTAATTAGTGGATTGAGCCATTTGAGCCACACTCACTGCCAACAGGTACATAAACGAAATCATACCATCATCAATCTCCATGAACACTGGCACCGGAATGAGTCATACTGAAGATCTTATTAACTTTCATCATAAACCTTTTAAAATGTCAGGACTTTATGTCACTCTGGGGAGCGGAAATAAAAACTTGGTTAGGCTGGCAGGAGTAAGGGCATCAGTATGGCAGGAGTAGAAACTTGCTGAGTTTAGAGGTGAAGACACTGAAGTTGTTAAGAATCAAGATGGCAGGAGTATGAGCTTGTAGACCTCAGAATGGCAGGAGGATGGACTTGTAGTCCCCAGGAAGGCAGGAACAGGACCTGGTAGAGCTCAGGATGGCAGGAGGATGAGTTTGTAGACCTTGGCGTGGCAGGAGTATGAGATTGTGGACCCCTGAATGACAGGAGCTAGAACAGGAGACCTCAGAATGGCAGGGGTATGAGTTGTAGATCTGGGACTTGCAGGAGTATCAACTTCTAGATCTCAGGATGCCAGGGGTAGGAGCTGGTAGATCTCAGGATGGCAGATGTTTGAGCTGGTAGACATCAGGAGTATAGACTTCTAGACAGAATGTATGGCTTCAGATGGTCGGAGGTACAGCTTGCAGGTGTTTGTAGGGTTTTGAGTGGCAAGAGTTTGAGCTACACATCATAATATAACATGTGTACATGTTTGTTTGTCACAGAACTGCAGCTGGCCTTTAAGGAGTTTGATTACGATCAGGATGGATATCTGCACTATAAAGACGTAGCAGACTGCATGAGGACCATGGGGTACATGCCAACCGAGATGGAGCTGATCGAGATTATCCAGCAGATCAAAATGAAATGTGAGTGTGTTTGGAAAATGTGTATGCAAAAGCATACGCACGCACACACGCACGCACACACACATTAAAAGAGCGTTCCTGTTGCTTCTGAGATCATCTACATCAAGATTGACAGGATGCATCATGTTGCTTTATTGTAGCCTGGAGCATTATCTGAAATTGAAATCTTCACACCCACACACACTCACACAGAGTCACACACAGAGTATTAATAGAACATAACACTAACAAACAGGTGGTTCAGGTTTAGGATAATGAGAAAAGCTGAACAAAACTCTCAGAGGTGCACATCTGGATTTACATCTTTCAGATTTGTGCTGTTTTTCACCTTACAAGCTTTATTACCTCATATTGACCTTCTGATCCATATGTGTCAATGGCATGAAATCTCTTAGATATATCAAGGGTAGGGGCTTGTGGATGGCAAAAGCAGGAGCTATTAGGATCTCAGAATGGAGCCAGAATTTTGTGGACCTCAGATTTCAGGTCTAAGAGATCGGAGACCTCAGAATGGCAGGACTCCATGAGTAGAAGCGTGAAGGGTTCAGAACGGAAGTCACAGCTTTTGGATTCCAGTATGGCAGGCATAGGAGATGAGATTAGAGCCATCAGAATCACAGAACATCATGAGTAAAAGCTTCAAAGGCTCTGAAAAGCAGCAGGAGGAGCATTTTGGCAGGCATGGAACCTGAGTGTTTGGTGGCCAGGTTGATAGGAGTATGGATTTGTGGACTTTTGGGGTTGACCTTTGTGGATTGGAGCAATAGTAGCTTTTGGTAGGACCTCTGGATGACAAACCAGAAGGGGAGGAGAATAGATGTCAAGATTTGGTGGATAAGAGGGTGTGGCCAACAGGATGGCAGTGAAATATAAAAGTTTTTGGTCATCAGATTGGCAGCACTATGGCATGGCTCGGGGAATTCCTGATACAATACATGGGTATCGGCATGTCACAAAGACTGCAGTTTTGGTGGTTGCGGTAGCTTAATCTAGAGCTTGGGAGGAGTCTGAAGACGCCATTGAGAACGACTTTCATGCAGCCTCAGAGAGGTTCTGGAAAACTCTCAGACAGCTCAGGAGGGGAAGGGGGGCACTGTCTCCTAAACTTGAAAAGACAAACCTCCTTTGCAGGACGTAGGGCCAGAGGTGTCTGGGGTATCAGATTCCATTTCTTTGGCCAAAGTCACTGAGGTAGTTGGGTGGAGCAGAAGATAAGCAGAAATGCAGATGAGATAAGGTGAACTTGTGGGTCTCAGGAAAGAGTAGGGAGCTAGTAGACAGCAGGGGTAAGAGCTTATAGGCCTCTGGGTGACAGGAATAGAAGTGTCTATGGTTCAGGATTGTAAGAGTATTGGCTCGTCGGCCTTGGGACGATCAAAGTGGGAGGTATAAATGTATAAATGTGTTTTTGTGTAGGGGGTGGCCATGTAGATTTCGATGACTTCTGTGAGCTGATGGGTCCGAGAATGCTGCTGGAGACAGCTCACATGGTGGGGATGAGAGAGCTCCACTGCGCCTTCAAACAGGTCAGTGCATGGAATCTATTTGTTTGTTGGTATGGACATTCTGAGGTCACCAGAACAGATTGTGATGTCAGAGATGCTGATTTTCCCCATGGCTGGGTGGCTCCTGGCTGGCTCACCAACTACTTCTACAGAAGATCTGCAAACTGCTTCAGCCCTTGTTGAAATAATGTTTTACAATTCCTGGATGGTTGTGCTGGGATTTTGGATCTTCTTCAAGAATGTGACTTGTGGCTGGCTCACCATTTTTTTCTACAGCAAACGGGCAAGTAATTTGAAAAATGTAGAGCTAAAAAGAAATATGACCTCAAGAAGAACTGCCTTATTTATGAGCTGCTCTTCTGATGGCATGGACATTATGAGATCACAAGAATGGATTGTGATGTCAGAGATACTGTTTTTCCCAGTGGCTGGGAGACTCCTGGCTGGCTCACCAATTACTTCTACAGGGGATCGGCAAATAATAAATAGATCTAAAAAAAAATGTAGATCTCTGTAGATCTATAAAAATATGACCTCAATAATTCATCCTATTCACCTGATGGCATGGGCATTCTGAGCTCAGAAGAACAGATTGTGATGTCAAAAGAGCCATTTATCCCCAGTGGCTGGGCAACTCCTGGCTGGCTCTCCAATTACTTCTGCAGCAATTTGGCAAACAATATGAATATTTTAGAGCTAGAACTGCTTTAGTTATTGTTGAAATAATGTCTTACCATTGCTGGATGATTGTGGCGGGATATTGGATCTGTTTCAAGAAGGTGACTCCAACCTGAATTGGCATTTTTTTCTACAGTGAATGGGCAAATAATTTGAATATTGTAGGCTAAAAAGAAAAACGACCTCAAGACTACTTCAGTCCTTGTTGAAATCGTGTCTCCTGGGTGGTTGTGGTGGGATGTTGGATCTTTTTCAAGAAGGAAATTATCTAGTTCTTTGAGGGATGAGGGAATGTCACAGTCTGCATCCCAAAGCTTGGCATAAGGGTTTAACTAGGGTGATGCTATTTTAGAAGCTAAATCCTGACTTTATCCAAGCCCCTCATGATTCTCTTTCACACTGTGTATGGTAGCTTTATCATCCTTGAATTTAGTAGCATCATTAGTTATAAATCTGGCACCGTAGGTTGCACCTGCTTCTTTAGAATTGCTTCACACGGTGCTAGTCACCCACTTTCTGAGTACATAAGGTCCCGTTGGTGCTGATTAACAAGATGTTCCAAAACTAGCCAGCTGGAACCTTCTGTACAGGAGGAATGGGGCTGGAGAAAGGAACTCGTGCATGTAGATCAACAATATTGATTATAAAAACCTTATCTTCGTAGTTTGACAGTGACGGGGATGGACGGATCAGTTACGACGAGCTGAAGGAGTCAATGAAGACGCTGCTGGGTGAGAAGCTGAAGAAAGGAGAGCTGGAGGAGATTCTCACAGACATCGACCTTAATGGAGATGGAACAGTGGACTTTGATGGTGAAAACATATTTTATAATGCATTAATATACAGAAGTTACACAACCTCTCCATGCCTCAATGTGAAATATAAACAGTTACACTAGTAAAGGTGTTACCTCTGTTTATTTAGGTTCCAGTACACATGGTTCAGGTTTCAGTAGCTGACACTACCGCTTCCAGTATCAAAGGTCTCACTTTCGATTAAAAATCGTTCCATTTTCCATTGTTTCCATTTGGCTATTGAGGTAGCAAGAGATCCTTGTTTGGTACCAACAGATTCACTCCTCAAACTCTTCGGGTCCATCACGTAATATTTTCCGATGCCATCCGCGCTGAGGAGGCTGTGTTAACTCTCCTTATGTATTGTGATCATAGCATATATATATAAACCACTAATAACTGCAGTACAACATTCATAACAATAACACTAAATTGGTGCTTTTTTTATAGAGTTTGTGATGATGCTGTCGCTCGATAGCGCTGCCCTGCTGATCACATGGAACATTTATTCACCTGTTATGGTTGTGTTGCATCGAATAAACGGAGCTAAAAAGAAAAGGTTTATTTATTTCATTAAATAAATCCAGTAATGATTCTGTTTGCAATACTAAAGGAAGAAGATCACATTTTGAGTTTTAAAAGCTGTACATGAGCAAAAGTCACAGATTAATTACAGATATAAAATAACATTAAATAACAACAATGCAGCTTTCAGCACACTAATATTTTGTCTGGAACATGTCGGATCGTATTAAAAAGAAAAAATGTAAATTAAACTTTCTTCAATTAAATTTCAGACTCTGAGCTTGTTTTTAATTATTAAAATGTAGTTGTAACTTCTCTGTGGCTTGTTTTTAAGAAAACATTATTTAACTATAGAAATAATATATTTTAAAACACAATTTAATTTAGTTTTTTTTTATTTAAAGCCCAGACACTTGTGGTATTTTTACCTAACACAAGAGTAATTAATTCAAACTAAAATATTTTCACTTTATATACTTGCTTAATTGTTTTAGTCCACACTTTATATATAATTTATAAAAGCTTTATATTAATTAATATTTTAACTGTAGGATTTAAATTAGTGTCCCTAGTTTAAGGAGTTGAAGTTTTTTTTTTGTTGTTTAAAATAGACAATTTATGACTGCAACATGTCATGAATAACATGACATTACAAAATGGTAATGTAACTAATGAATACATAAAATATATATATTTTTTATATTTTAAATACACAGTGCTAAAAAAACAAGTTATTTCATTTATTATACAACACAGGCATATAATTTAATTCACAAAAATATTTTCACTTTGTACGCCTGCTTAATTAT
Source organism: Ancistrus triradiatus (assembly GCA_025084515.1). Classification (NCBI taxonomy): domain Eukaryota; kingdom Metazoa; phylum Chordata; class Actinopteri; order Siluriformes; family Loricariidae; genus Ancistrus; species Ancistrus triradiatus. Next base: position 38,965 of record JAJAGP010003863.1, on the reverse strand, counting down.
ATCTTACAGTTCACATCTTATTTTAATTTGAACTATTTATATTAGTTTAATACTTTAAAGGTGTTTTTAAATTACGTCACTACTCCGTTATGGCTTCACAACGCCTTCTGGTGGACGATCTCAGTACTGCACTGCATCAGTGGCGGCTGCCTTGACAGCAGTATCATTTTTTTCCCTTTTTATTTAAAATTGGAAATGTATGCTGCAAAATGTCATGAGTAAATGAAACAAATTCATTTTTTATACTTTAAATACATGATTTAACTTATCGTTATTTTTGTATTTTTTTAATTTACTATATAAAAGTTTTTCAATACAATTAATATTTCTCATATTAAGGCCAGCATTTTAAGTGATATTTTAGTTATTATAAAACAAGAATAAAATTAATTCATGTACAATATTCTCACTTTCTATGCTTACTTAATTGTTTAGTCCACATCTTATTTTAACTTATAAAAGCTTTAGTTTAGTTATCTGGTTAGTTATTGTTTCACGCTTCCAGTACTGCATCAGTGACAGCGCTGACAGCAGAATATTTCAATATTTTATTTTTTTATTTAAAAATTGACAACATAAATATCAACATAAAAGTGGAATTTCTTATAAAACAACCCCCCCCCCCCTCAAAAAAATACATAGGTCACAATTTGCATACAGAATCTTGTCAAACTGTACAAACACAGCATAAAGAAATTATTAAAGAAATCAAATCAAACATGGATTAATCAGTGTAAGGGTTAGAGCGTCTATTCACGCCTCGGGATTGGGTGTCCAAAAATAGATAAAAATAATGTGACGGCAACATAAAAATTGGAGCTTGATTTACCAATAATAATAATGATAAATCTAACTGGAAGTCCATATTGGTTTAGAGCATGTGCCGACAAACTATTTTAATGAGCCTAATGATAAAGTGCAATACCTTCGGCTGGCTTGTGAGCAAAACATTCATCATCGTTCAGAACCTAGAGGCTGAACAAATAAAAATCACAAACAGGTATTTGTAGTAGCCACAGATTCTGCAGGCTTTAAACTCTGGGACCTTAGTCGTTATCAGCTGGGACTAACGACGCTGGCTAATTACAAGCCGTAGAGGGCTCACACACGGCGCTCTGGTGTGCAGGAATAATATCGCTAACTCGAGCGTTTAGCGTTCCAAGATCTGCCATCTGCATTAGACAAATGAGTAATTCCGGTGCTTTACCACCAGGGGACGCCAAAACGCTTCCACCGCAAAAAAATACTCTTAACGTTTACATTATGGGATTTGTTGTAAAAACAGCTCTTAATGATTTCTTTAAAGGTCGCATAAGCGTCCAATAACGGAATGAAACGTACTTGATTGTTTATGTAACGTTGAAGACAAAAAGAGTCTATAAAGGTTCAAATATCTTTTAAGATAATCTCAACAACGGGACATAAATTTTACCATAGTTAAATTTCACACACGTTTTCCAATTCCAATTTCTTTGTATTCACTTCCAGTGCTTTACCAGCAGGTGGCGCCAAAACAGCAATTAAAAAAAGGCCAAATCCAGCCAGAAAATTCTTAAAATATGTGCAATATTTCACATTATGAGCTTATTATGTATAATTTAAGGTAGTTAAATTAGATACAAAACTATCTTAATTAGTTTATTTAAAAGAAGCAAAGTAAGTAACACAACAGAAGGAGAACTGCTCAAATAAGTTAAAAAATAACTGATAATAAATAATTTTATAATAACTTAAGGTGTAAAAGATAGATAAAGATCTTTTTTAACCTTTTAACGTTTTCCAACAGCATCTCTCAGTACTTTCGTTTTATTTACAGTACAAGTCCTATAAAAATGTAAGAGTAATTCAGCTTTTTAACCACGAGGGGGGCAGATATTCTTTACTTAGCTAGGTAAATAATCTCATAATGTGAAGTATAAAATGTGTTCGCTTATTTTTATTAAGACACTGCTGAGCCAAAACCGCAAACCTCTCTTTGGAGGAATAATGGAACTGCAGTTCACAAACCTCTAGTGGACCTTAAGCTTTCAAATATATAATTATTTACTGTGGTCTGGTGGTTTAAGACATTGGACTACAGACCAGAAGGTCTGGGTTCAAATCTCACCTCGATTTTAAAGTCTGTTACAACAGGTGCTTGAATCAAATTCACACGCATGGGTCTGACCGATATATTGACCCCGCTTTCCTGTTCCGGTGTAGATCTGTAACACGTTACAAGTAATAAGTGCATCCGGCTACGCGAGTCCTGTAACGTTAACAGCATTCTGGGATCTGTCACTGAACAGACTAATACTGCTTAATGCTCCCGGAGAATCCTGGGGAACGTGAGTAACGGTGAGGCATTTAAATTATTAGTTTTTAATATGTTCATACACAAAAAGTATTACGAGTTCAATTTACTAGGGCTGTGAGCAAAACCCTTTACGTTACTACATGACTCCTACGCTGCTGTTTGGATTAATACTCAATATTTCGAAAACAGGTTGATCATATCATGACCGCTGTGAATAATCTTTCAGATGGTATTGGTTAGTGCGTTTAAACCTAGCAGGAGCACCGTGCAGGTTTTCCTTCATTAAAAAGCAGCCACATCTTAAGACCTATCCCATAATCACTGAAAATAAATTAAATTCCTGGATAAGGAGATGCTGAAAAGGGGGGGAAGCGGGAAATACTTAAAAATGCTGTAATGTTTAAGCCGTCTATTAGTGCCGTTTAATCATAGCAGGGAGCAACGTGCCGTTTCTCTTTTCTTAAGAATATCCCATAATCACTGAAATGCATTGTTTCCAAAAAGGTTAGGTTAATTACTGCCACCATATGGCAGATTAGTGTGCTGAACCCTCAACATCACACAAGAAAATGTTGAAGCCAAATGGTAAAATTGGCACTAAACCGCTGTGGGGGTCCATAAGAAAACAACTTGTTAGCGAGGATCCTCCAACAAAAGGCCTTCGGTTTGCTAGGAGGCATAAAGATTGAACTCTGTTCCGGAGTTACAAGCTCATGGGACTGGAGTTTTAGGCAGTTTCTCCTTGCCACTGTCCGCCCTACAGAATTACAGTGGACCCTCATGAAAAGCTGTTTAGAATTCAGATTCATTCAAAAATTCAGAATTTTTTCTCACATTTTTAGATTAGAGGCAAAAAAATTCAGAGCAGGACCATCTGAATCAGTGAATAATGAGCCGAAATGCTGAGCTTCCTCTGTAAAATCTGACTTTGACCTTAATGTATTATTAACAGTGATTTCAAAGAATGGCCATTAGGGGGGCAATCCTGCAGGCTGCACCACTAAGCTTCGGCTTTACATTACAAGCAGGTTTGCAATAGAAAACTCGTCAAGTATCGGTCAGACCCAAACAAGTTCTTACGTTTTAATTTAAGCACAAATAACGAAACGAATCAATAACAGCATTTTGGGGATTTCCATTCAGAGCACACACCTGCAGTACCAAAGGTAACACTGTGTGTGTAAACATGTTGTTTTATTATTAATCTGCTCTAATAAAGAATAAGGTCATCATTACTGCATAACGCGTCGCGTGTTTCTCTACTCGTGTGTATTCTGCAGGTAACTGAGGAGTGTGCTGGATCTTAACGAGGCGCTCCTTGAGCGTGGGCATAGATAAGACGGCGAGATGCTGATACCGAGGATCCCACCGGGAGGACGGGCCAACAGCCACCACAGCAACGCCGGGACTGTTCGGACTCGACTGAGACACACACAGGGAGAAAAAATCATGGATTTACTTATTACATCATCTGATGGTTTGTATGTAACACTGTATAATCTTATACCATACATCAGTGCTTCCCAGGCTTTTTGGAGCCACGGCACATATTCACACTAGAAACGCACAAGGCACACCCCCAAAAACTAACATCTCACAAAGTATATTATTGAGATTATAATGAAAACATCTAGTCTCAATTTACTCTCAGGGTAAACCTGGGCCTGTGTTTAGTTAAACCACAAAGCTGATATCTTAACTGTCCCCTCTAGTGGAAGAGAATGTAATTGTTCTTGTCTACAGGCCGCTCGCTTAGAGTACCAATCAACTTCCACGGCACACGTGAGGATTTCTCATGGCACCAACTTATGCTGCGCCATAGTGGCTGGGCTATTATAAATGAAAACGGAATTTAAAAAAAGAGAGAGAGAGTGTGAGAGATAGAGAGAGAGAAGTGAGATAGAGATGAGATAGTCTAGAGGGAGGGAGAGGATGAGAGAAGATAGAGAGATAGATAAATGAAGGAAAGTCAAACAAGAGAAAGAGGGAGAGAGAAAAAATAATTGATAGAAAACAGAGAGAAAGAAGAGAACAAAAAAAGAGAAAAAGGAGTCAATAGAGCAGAACAAAAGAGACAGGAAAAAAAGAGAGATAGAAAACGAGAGAAAAAGACAAAGACAAAGAAAAAAAGACAGAACCAGAGAAACCATATAAGAGGAGAAAAAAAAAAAATAGAAAAGAGGGAGAGAAAAGGACAGAAAAGAAGAAGAGAGAGAGAAAAAAAGACCAAGAAAAAATGAGAGAGAACAGGAGAGAGAGAGAGAGAGAGAGGAGGAGAGAGGCGGAGAGGGAGAGAGGAGAGGAGAGAGAGATACACGAGCCATACACGAGACAGACCCAAACAGAAAAGAAGTGAGAAGCTAAGAAGAGAGCAACAGACAAAAAGAGAGAAGAAGAGATATGTGTTGCACTTAGTTTGTACTTCACACCCCCTGTCGTTCTGGCCATGATGGTTGTCCCTGGCTAATATTTTGGCGATTTGGTTGTAATCAATCAATAATACCAAACCATCGGCTTAACACCATACTGGAAAATCGCCAAAACTGGAAGGACGTCACGATACAATATATATCACAATACGATGCAAATCGAGATGTACTGCGATTTTCCACACAAGAATAGTTAACCAAAAACTTATAAATAGACAGCTGGAATACAAAGTTATGGTGTACGAGACGAGTCTCATGACATCGGTTTAATTCAGCGGACAAACTGAGGGGGGGTCCAAAAAGCCTGTACTGCGCCATCTACAGGGGCGGAGATTGTAGACCACACCCCATTTAATCGATGTCGCATATCGGAAATAAATACCGCGCAATACACTGCCGTATCGATCTATCGGCACAGCCCTGGTGTTACCTGTAGATCGTTCTCTTTCCTCAGGCATCGGTCCAAAGTGCTGCAGTATTTGGTTCCTGAATCGGTTTCTCCAGCGCGTGGAACCACACACTCCGCCTGACTGTAGACCTGATCGTAGAGATCCTGCAGCTCGTGCTCCTCCTCCCCCCTCTACCTACACAAACAGTTATTCAGGTTAGTATTAACAGCTCTGTTTGTGAACTTACATGTGTGTGTGTGTGTGTGTGTGTGCTGGGTGTGTGTGTGAGAGAGAGTGAGAGACTCACCGCCCTGTGGTCCTGCAGGTACTCGATGTTAGCCGATGCAGTACCCGTCCCTCATCCGGCCGGGTCAGGATGTGGAACCGCTTCCCCTCCGATGGTATCCACCACCGAGCGGCCGTCCGGTAAGAAGTGCAACTTTACGGATATGAGCATGACAGCCTAATCTGCAAACCTTGCAACCGCACCCCTCACACCAGGCTTAGTTCCGACCCGCAAGTCTGATTGGCTGAGAGACGCGAGCCGTGACTCTGACCGACGCTCTACAAGTATTACTCCGCGTCTTACACACGTCACCATAGAAAACACCCACACCCAATCTAAACACCGCCAACGTTATGATTACTCAGATAAATACAGTGCCGAAATAAAAGCTATGATTTAGCCTATGAAACCTGCTGGTGCTGAGAACAGTTCAATTCAGAGAAGAAACTACTAGTGACTTTTTCCCTCTTTCTTTCAGCCAGTATTACAAGCCATTTCATTTTCCCTGTTATTTTCAATTAATTTCCTTTTATTAACAACTTAAAGCTGATCACTCAATATATTTGTGTTTATTTTCTGTATATTAAACAGTTTGGAATTTGGTTCCTCTGTTAGGACTGAAGGATTTAGCAGCAGGGGACGATAGAGTGGAACTTCCTTACCTCGCTGAACGTTGATAAACAAATCATTTAAAACCATCTTAAAATCCAACAATAAATGGCGAGAACAGAGCTGTGGCATCACCACAGTAACACACCCAAGGTCGTGCTCAACACCTCTATCAACACCCTTAATAAAAACAAAACACACTCACGCACCCTTTATGTGTGTCGCTGATGCACATGCCAAACTGGCGCGTTCCCGTCTCGATGCAGCGCCGGATCATGAGGCGGTACCGAGGCTCGAACACGTGCAGCGGGCAGGGGACGGTGGGGTACGCCATCGTACAGACGAAAATGGGAATGCTGTTCTCTAAACTGAGACACAGACAGAGAATCACAAAACTGGGATATAACACCACGTTTGTGTGTTTCGGTATTTGTGCATTGGGGGGGCGCTCTTACTCAGACAGCTCTTTAGTTTCCTCGTTTTGAACTTTCTGTCTCCCGGCATGCTCCTCGCCCAGATAATGCCTAATGATGTCATCGAGGACTCGTGTAATGGAGTACTTCCTAGCAGCGAGATACTAAACACAGAAGAACCCTATAGTCAGCCATAACAGTATCACAGGCAGCAGGGCTTAGACTACTTTTGGGTGGTGTACCTCTTGCTGAGAGATCGTACGACTCTACGCTCTGAGACATTTTCCCAATTGACCGTTTCCAGGGGCTTAGCAGGAGATTTGTTGCCACTGTGCCAATTACATGTCCTGCCTCTGTTAGTAGTGGTGCCATGGACGAGAAACCTGGATGCTACGGACCGGGACCACATGGTCTGTAGTGATGAATCCAGGTTCTGTTTGGGGTCTGCTGACTGTCGGGTTCGAGTACGCCTCTGGGGGGGGTGACACTGCCCCAACTGCTGGGGTGACGATCTGGGGAGTCATCGCACATGACACTCGGTCACCCCTAGTAGTGATACGAGGGACACAGCAACATGTGCAGGACATGACGTGTTGCCTCTCGTGGCAGGGCTGCCAACTGGCATTTGTCAGCAGGCACACAGGCACACAGGCACACAGGCACACAGGCACACAGGCACACAGGCACACAGGCACACAGGCACACAGGCACACAGGCACACAGGCACACAGGCACACAGGCACACACTTCCTTGGCCTGCCCGGTTGCCAGATTTATCACCAATCAAGCATTTATGGGACCAACTGAGTTTGGAGGACCTACAGGAGAACCAATCATCAAACGTGTCGTAGAGGCATGTCTAGCATATAACGATCTCTCACCAAGAGGTACACTACCCAAAAGTAGCCTCTGAGCCTATTTATAGACGGGGGAAGCTGAAACAGAACTGCATGAAGGGAATGTAAGCTAGATATTCCTTACAGAGAGTATTAGAAGTGTATGATAACGGAACCCTCACCGGTCTGAGGCTCTCTTTGCAGAGGGGACACTGGGGACTGTGGTCTAAACTCCTCTGCAGGCAGTTTTTACAGAACGAGTGTCCGCACGGAGTCGTCACCGGCTCGTAGAACAGTCTGTGACACACACACACCCCATTATCCCATTTATCCTAGTAGCAGTAATGTAGTAACCATAAGTAGATGTGGTAACAGAGTGTGTGTGTGTGTGTGTGTGTTCTGTACCTCATGCACAGTGAGCATTCGAAGTCGCTGGGATCCAGCAGGTCTCTGGGGACGGTGAGAGGGACTCTCTCTTCCTCAGCAGACCCAGCAGCAGCAGCAGCTCTCACTATAGTGAGCGTAAAGAACAGAGAAAGGGTTTTAGAACTGTTCTAACACTCGCATGTTCATATGATAAAACATTTAGCACTGCGAGTTACAGCTGTACTGGACGAGGCACAGGATACCCCGGGTAACCCCAAAGGCCCACCCAAAGGTAACCCCAAACGCCCACCTAGAGCTACCTCCGGACACTCATGCATCCACACGCACTTCAATCCTTTCTTTTAATTCTCACCCATTTACCGACCAACCCATAAATCAATCCATCCAACCTACTCGCCCATCCATCCAAACACCCATCCATCCATCCACGTGTCTGCCCAGCCACCCATCCATCCATCTGATCCTCCATAAACTCTCAGATCTTTACTTTAATTTGTAATTAACCTCAATAATTCTCATTAATCCTCATTCCTCTGATTTCTCACCTCCTGGTTTTTTGTGTTTGGTGCTGTTGCTCTCCACCACGCCGGCCCCCGTCTCCAAACCGGACAGCTTCCTCTTCAGCAGCGCGCCCTTCTCTCCCAGCTGAGGGGCGGAGCTAACCCTCTTCAGCCCCTCCCCAGTGACTCCGGCCACAGCGTGAGCCCGTAGGGACTGAGCTCGGATCAGACTGGAGCGCTCCGAAGTGTCCGGCATTTCCTCGGTCTGAGAGCCAGAGGTCATTCGGTCTTAACGTGTTAACGAACTGGTACGCATCGTTAATCGCTAACTAATAATAAACTCTACCTGAGGTGGAGGGGGGGAGGAGGCGGGATCAGGATCAGCAGGAGTCAGGGTGGCTGAGGCTTTCCGACGCAGGTGAGCTGAGGGATTATGGGTGCTCTGTTTCAGGCCGGCCTGCACGCTCTCACGCGCCGGCCACAGCAGGTCACGCAAAATCTGCACCGAGAAAACCAAATTAAACTCCGCCCATCGACCCATAAACACGGACAGCGGGCATAAACAGAACAGAGGGGCATACGTTTTCCACTTCCTGTCTGGCCTGCTGGAAATCCTCATCCACCGAGAGACACTGGAGGAAGAGCTTCAGCGCTTCGTCCGCTCGACCCGCTTCCTTCAGCAGCCTAGCCTTACAGAAGAGGACCTGAGAGAGGCCGAGCATCCACAGCGTACAACAAACGTAAGGTTCATTACATTAAGCAATTAGAGTTACAACAGAGTTTAAAAAAATAATAATAATAATAATAATAATAATAAAAAAAAATTTAAAAACCCGTCATGATTAGCGCTAAAATATATCCGTATTATAGCACAGTTCATTCTGACCCCGCAATCTGATTGGCTGGGAGACGTTCTACCCGTATTACTCCGCCACATACACACTTAACCATAGCAACGCCGTTATAATCACACAAGTACAACGCTGCCGAAATAAAAGCTATAATTAGTTTCTAAAATCTATTGATTCACTTTAAATTTGGAAGCTGACGCTATTAATGACCAACCTGAGGCAAAGGTTCATCACCTTAAGCATTTGGATTTAAGGTGGAAAAGAGAAACGTAATGGAGTCACGACTGTAACCCAAAGGTCCTGGGCTCTTAATGGAGCCACAGCTGGACTGAAGATCAGTTTGAGTCCCATCACCAGAAATGCTGGAGCAGCTTCTAGCTGGGTTTGGTTTGATGGATCAGCAGGAATGTTACGGGAGGGTTATACAGCATCAGCAGCTCCGGTGGCTTTTATAAAGATGCCGTTTGCTGGTGTTAAACTTGCCGTCTCTCATTAAACACCATCCCAGGCTGATCGGAGCTTCATTCCTGGATCTGTTAAGCCTGGCTCTGATTAACCCGACCGAGCTGCTGATGATCTAGAACTCTGACTCCAGCATTTCTGACTCAGAACATTCACATTAAGGGCTTCAGCTAAAACATTTAACAGTTGGTACCAAGCAGTCAGGCTTTCCTTCTTTCTTATTATTTTATTTAGCTTTCTTTTATTTATTTATTTGTTTCTTTCCATCGTTCTTTATTTCTTTAGCATTTATGGCTTGCCTTCTTTATGTCTTTTCTTTCTTTCTTTCTGTCTTTCTTTGTGTTCTCTTTAGCTTTTCTTTCTGTCTTTCTTTGTGTTCTCTTTAGCTTTTCTTTCTTTATTTCTATTTTTCTTCATTTCTTTCTATCGTCGCTCTATCATTCTTCCTTCTTTCCTTTCTCAAACTAATTTAGAATCACTAATTGAGTAATTTAAATGATAACATTGATCCTGTACGTTGGTTATAGCACCGGGATCTCCACTTCTAGTTCTTAAGTTCTAGTTCCAGTACAAGAGGTTTTAGTTTCAGTGCCAAAAGTGACAGTTCTGGAAGCAAAGGTTTCACTACAAATCCAATTATATAATTTTGCAGTACACAGGGTTCCAGTTCCAGCAAAGGTACCAGCTGTAGGTTCCAGGCTCAGTACCAAAGGCTGAGTGAGGGTAAGGGAGGAGACTCACTGCTGATGTACTGATGAGTGTGACCCTGATTTCCTGACTGACTGACCATAGGAGCAGCACGTGACTGATGACTCCAACAGAGCCGGCTGTTTGTTTTTATCGTACTGTGTTTTTATAGAATTTACCGATAAGCCCGTGTGTGTGATCCTAACGGTCCTGACCTCGAGAGACGGAGCCACGCTCACACACACGTCCCAGTCGTCCAGGGCTCGGCGGTACTGCTGCAAACTTCGATAGGCTTCGGCTCGGCACGCCCTCAGCCTGGCGTTGGTGGGATCTGAGGGAGGAACGGTGACAGACTTCAACGACACAATTCTGTAGATCTCAATAAACACATTCAAACAGTCAGTAGAAAAGTTCCACGCTGTTCCGGTACACAGGGTTCCAGTTCCAGTACCAAACCCAAAGCCAAGAGCACCAGTACATGATGTTCCTAAAGCTACAGTATTTAAGGTTAAGGTTCCAGCTCCAGTGCCAATATCAACTCTGCAGTTACAGGACACAGGGTTCCAGTGTCAAATTCTGACAGCCTCCATCTTACCAAAACCAAAAGGTTCCAGTAAGTGACAAGTACAGTTCCAGAGGGTCGTGTCATTTAAGGTTCCAGTTCCAGTCTGAAATCTAATACCAAAACATGACACCCCCAGTAATAGGGGTTCCTTTACCAGTATCAACAGATGCAGTTCCAGTAGTAACGTTACTAGCTCCAGTAAGAGCTCCAACATCAAACCCTGATTGTTTCAGCACCGAAGGTTCCAGTTCAGTACCACCAAAAAAACTACCAGGTTCCAATCAACAAATATAGTTCCAGAAGCAACGGTTTGGAATCCATTATTTAAGGCGCTCTGGTTTTTTTGCCTAAAGTCTCTTTAAACTCCCTGTCTGCTTTTGCTTTCTTTAATTTCCCTTTTCTTAATGTGTCGGAGATTTCTCCGTGTCTTTTTCACATCGTCAACTTAAAAAAACACAAAGACACGAGTGAGGATGAGAGCAGGAAGCTAGGGTTTGTGCTTCTGTGATCATGAACAAACTTAGATAAATAATCAGATGGTTCCGACCAGTCCCTGTGAGCTTTATCTCCATCATTCTCCAGCCTTTCAGTTCTATTCCACCAGATCTTTCTTTAATATCCATGTGTTCAGAGGCAGCCTGTTGCCTGTCCTAGAAGCTCCTGATGAGCTGTTCTGCCCGGCGACCGAGCTCTGATTGGTCAGCCTGATTTTAATGCAGAAATTAGAACAGGCTCCAATTAAACATCTTACACAGGGTCGGATTCGGTGTGAAGGACGGCGTTAACATACGTTTTTCAAAATTCGACGTGCATTATTATCGTCTGTAAAACTCAGACTCGGTGTGAACAGGCCTTAAGGAGCTTTAAACTTAACCACTTAATGCACAGCAGTTTGTTTCCCAGTCCCAACATGGTCTGTTTATTTTTGGTTCTTGTGCATTTCTTTTTATTAGTTGATAAAAGCTCACAGTGCATGTTTTCAATGGTGTTGTAACATTTAAGTGTTTGGTTGTTCATGTCACTATCAGCTTCGATGGCTATTTCAGTGACACACAAGATCACATCTATGCACAAGGTCAAGTCAAGACTAGTCTTACATATATGACTGTACATAAGTGGATTTTTGGTTATGGTTATGAACTGGATTTCTTGAAGGCATATAAGACCAGGGTTGAGGGATGCTGTTAACTGCTGAGGTTCAGTAATGTTGGCTCTGCATCCTCGACGGTTCCATTGAATAACAGGGTTTGTTTTCATGTCACTCGGAAGTTTTAATGCCCCAGCGGTTGTCCGCTTGCACCCTTCTTACACACTCCACCAGAATCTGTCCTGATCTGAGTTTCTTGGCATCCTTCACAGTGCCACTTCTCATTCACGCCCATAGGGGAAGGCCCAGGAGCCGGGTCGGGGTCATTCACATAATCTGTCAGTTTTCTTTGAGTTGGATTTAGCCATGTTTGTATGGATGGTTAAAGATTCACCACCCTTAATCCCCACTCACCTTGGATCCGCAGAACCAGGGCTCTAAGGGTGATGTACTCAAACAACTCGCTGGAATTGTTCCTCGAGTGACCCTGAGCCGGCGCCTGCTAAATAACTCAGAAGAGATACTACCAGTTCCAGTTCCACTACCAAACCCAATAACAAATACCTGAGTCCTAGTAATAAGGTCCCTTAGTTTGGCTACAGTACACATGGTTCCAGTTCCGATACTAACACCGACACCTAGAGTTCTGGTTCCAATACTAACGCCAAAGCCTAAAAACCAGAACTACTGGTACCAGAACCAGTGTCACCGCTGCACTAAGATCGTATCTGCTTTCACTGGTTTCGGGGTGTAATGAAGGCGTGGAGTTACCGTACACGTACACCTGAAGTGCTGCGTAATAACTGCGTAAATCTCGTTACATCACGCGACATCGGAGGTGACCATTAGTAGAGCGAATTACACAAACACGGCTTGTTTAATTCCACACACACACAACAGAGGGACATTTCTGATCACGAACCGTTCTACGAAACGAGAGAACACTCTGTCCCGGGTTACAAAAGGGTTCACGAGGTACACTTACACAACTTTAAACGGGCGCGTGCGCATTGTTCCGCTCCTTTCGTAATAACGCGTGTGCCGCGCATGCGCGCTGTGGGCCCCGTAATGTTGGTCAGTGGGACGTTAAATCATGTTTACGTTACATAACGTTAATGAGTTGACAGATTTAGGCTCCTGGGAGCCGCACGGTTTGTTTAAAGGAATGACGCCGTGGGTCTGACTGGAAAAGTTGCGTTTGCTGTGTTTAACACTTGTGCTTGAGTAATAGGTAGGTAGTGTTAGTTTGGCTGGTTAATGTTTAAAGCCTGGCAGAACAGCTTTTAGTGTGCGAGTGCCTGCGTAGCAGAAGATGTACGAATAAGCCACCGAGTCTCACAAACACAGTGATCTGTGGTGAGCATCGATTTAAGTTCAAATTAGAATTTGTGTCTGTTAAAATCTGAATCCGATGATTCAGTCAGTGCATTTCTACAGGAGATCCTTAACTTTAGTACCGAAACCTATTGAACCTTGCTCTTTACGTTGAGTAAAAGCCTCACCGGTTTCTAACAGCTGCGTTGTTAAAGTCACCGCTTCCTCAAACCGTTTGCCCCTCAGCAGCCCTTCCGACTCGGAGATCCTCCTCGACTTCTGTACCTCCTCTGGAAACCATTTCTCCAAAAGTCCGCACAAGATGACATTAGGTCCCGGGGTCGTTCCCAGCTCGTCCCTGCAGATGTTGCACTTAGTCCGAATGGAGCACGCCCTGCAGTAGGTATGCCCGCACGAGACCGTCACCGGCTCCCACATAAAACTGTGACAACCGGGACAGTCCAGCTCAGAGCTGGGGGTCCACGAGACGCTCGGATCCTGGGCTTTGCCCGTCTTTTTAAAGTTCTGCAGCACGAGTCCGACTAAAGTGCTTATGTGCTCGGGTTTTACGGAGTCGGACCGCAGGGCTCGAGAGAACATATGGAGCATTTCGCTCAGCCTCTTCCGCTCAACGCTGGCGTCCTCCTCTTCTTCTTCCCAGCTTTCTTCCACTTCTGACGCCAAGAAGAACCCGCTCGGGCAGCAGACGTGGTCCTCTTCTGTCATTGTGAACTTGGTTTTTCATCGAAACAAATCCACAAACCCAAACAGTCCCAACTTCATACTGACTCTCAATGCCATCGCGTTGTATAATATATGCTCACGTGATCTCCACGGCGTCCTCCTATTGGCCTCAGAGGCGCCGGTTACAAAACTAAAAAGCTGCGTTTCCAATTGCACCCTACCGCACTACTCCCTACACACTAACGCAGACGTAGTGATAACGCAGACGTAGTGCACTACCTAGCACGATGGGGTGCGATTTGAAACGCACAGGGTCTGAGCAAGTTTTATAACAAGCGTTACGGAGAACGCCGGGTTGTTTCGAAGTATTGTTATTTGATATGCTTACTAAAAATAGATCACTAGCACCAAACTAGCACCGATCGCAGAATTACAGATTGGAGAAAGACAATAAATCGAGTCGTTTACGTTTGACCTCATTTTACATTATCCAACGCTGAAACATCAGCGCAACAGAGAATTATACGTCTTAAAATGTCTTTGTTATATAATCACACACCTGATAACTATAACTCACGCTGTGTCCTAACATTAAAGCGAGCAAAAGTGGTAATATTTAGATCGAATCCAATAAATGGTTCGTTTGGGCCGGTTGGCTCTAATGCGCATGCTCAGAAAGCTACGTACAGGAATGCTATGAACGAAATGACTACGCACGGCTTGCGTAACACGTTTCATAACTTATTTTGAGTGTATTGTATTCACATAAATTCCGTCCTAAATGGACAATATGTGATATAACAATTAACGTGTCCCGCAAAGATATGATAAATCCCGTGTTTTTGTCATCAGTCACCTCAAATGACTTCCTGACCGACATGTATGCTAGCGTATTGTTCCAATATAAAACTGTAACTAGCCTTATAAAGCGCTGTTTATGATATGAATAGACTATATACAAAATAAGATATATAAATATTATGAAAATCACCTATTTTAAGGATGATATGTTGTACAAATAAGAGTGGAGTGTGTACGTACAGATATATAACACGAGAGGAAGGAGTACGATGGCGTTTTAGGGCCACTGAGAAACATTTTTAGGTTGGATTTCGACTTTATTTCGAGAATAAAGTCGTAATATTTGCTGAAACTTTAGGTCGCTATTTGTATTATACCAGTGCCAGGACATTTAGTCGGCTATTTCTTTGTTTCGTAAAACCTACGTAAAAGTATAACTTTATGAAATCCTCTACCTCATTTTCACAGTTAGGCTACAGCGTATCGGTTTAAGCATTTTTACTTTATTCTCAAATATTCATTTGATTTCGGAGAATTGCTAGGGTTCCCATTTTGAACGTGGTGCCTTTGCAAGTTTCCGTGTGATATGTCAGGGTTTTTTTTCCTTGCCACTGTCCCCTCTGGCTGCTCGTTGAGGTTCAGCTTACCCTTTGTAAAGCTGCTCTGTGATGATGTTATATTACTAAAACTTAATCAAATGAATACAGAGGCAGTCTTGTATGGAGGATTTTTTTCAGACAAAAGTACAACCCCAAATCAGAAAAAGGTGGAATGGTATGGAAAATGCAAATAAAAAAAATATATGCACAGTGTTCCTTACATTTACTTTGACTTTTATATCATTGCAGACACTATGAACCCAAGATATTTCTTTTTTTTCTGATCATTTCAATTTCATTTGTTAATAAACACCAGTTCCTGCATTTTAGGCCTGCAACACATTTCAAAAAAAGATGGGGCAGGGGCATTTAGGTCTAGTAATGACATAAAAATTAAATGATGGTGTGATTTCAAACCGGTGATTATAATCATGATTTGGCCACAAATGTTTTAGGGGTGTCTTAGAGGAGTAAAGATGATCATTAATTCCATTAATTATATTATTTGTTACACTACATCTTATTGTGTTTATACATTAATTATATGCTGTACTGCATTGTGTATTACTTTTGAGTTTACCTGGATCATTTCACTGTTATAACAAACAGAAAGTAGACCGACTGCCAATGTCTCACTGTCTGATTTTTATTTGTTGATTTCCTTACATTTTTGTCGATGATTTTCAATTATAAGAACTTAAAGATGCACAATTTAGATTACATTTTCAGTATTTCAAAGTTAATGAGCCGAGGTCTGACATTCACACAGATTAAATTATAAAAGGGACGTTTTCACAAGTTTTAACCAAAGAAAATAATCCTAATCCGTGTTTGACCAAAAAACGTGGATTTTTACAGTTTCTTATGACACAGGAATTCTTTTCCACCATGTTAACTTAACTAACGCTGATACACGGACCTCTCTATCGAGATTCCAAATAACTGGAGTCAAAACCTTGTTTGTACTCCACGTAGATAAAAAACCTTGAATATAAAAATGACTCATTAAAATCTTCTGAGAAATAATTTGGTTATTGTGCATTTTAACCAGAAATAAACGCAGCTCCTCCATTCACTTATATTTGTTTACAAGCCAGTCTTGCCTGAACCAAGATACGTTGACGTGTCTTAAAGCAGCCAATCAGTCTATGCGTGTATCTGTGATATGGCTGGAAGCCCCAGAGAATTTCATTTTAGCCACGGACCCTCGTGGGCTCTGTAAAACACAACATGACTCAGAGGTTGGAAGCTTTTGATTCCCTGCACTGCAGCGCCGTCTGCTGGGGAATCAGAATCGGTACAACACCTAGCTGTGTGATTAGGGTGTTTTATTTATACGGATCGTTTTTGACTGTAAATAATTGTTTTATGAACTAATGGTGATTAATAGTAGTAGTGTAGGTGTTACAGATTGTTCATATTTGATATGTTTAATACAATAATATAAGCATATATTATACTTATATAACTCCAAGTCAGAAAAAAGCCCGAAGTGTTTCTTACAGACGTCATCTCCTCGCGACAGGTGACCTGCAGCGGTCGGTGAGAAGGCAGCATGGCGAAAGTGAACACATTCAAACTAATCACTCTGTCTGTTTTATTCGTCACTTTCACTCCAGGTATGATTTGCGTTTACGTCCGATTCTCGTGCACTGACGCGTGATTACGGAAACCTTACCGAATATCGACGGTGCGTTTAACTACGTATGAATGAGAGCATGCTGTTCTGTGCTGAGCTCTGATTGGCTGAACGTCCTCACACCTTAACACGTGGGTGCTAATGCAAACACGGAGCCCCATTGTTACTACAGTTAACCCATCATTTTAAATGAGTGTACACTGAGATAAGTAACTTGTGCTAATAATTAGTACGTGCAGGCGTCAGTGATTCGACTCTACAAAGAGTCGACTCCGTTCATTACTATTGCCGTGAAGGAAGAGTCGATTCACCGTAGAACTGACAGTAACGGTCTCGGACGACAGAGCCGTTAGGTTGCTACGGTTACCTGGGCCGTTTCTCAATATGCGTACTTCTCTGTACTTGTGTTCTCGTGTACTTGTGAAACGTCATCAGTGGCAGCCCAAGTACTGTTCCATTTCTAAGTTCGCATCTAACCAAGTACGCTCCAAATCCCCGGATGTGTTCTCGATCCGCCCATATTACCGAGGATGCATCGATGCAGACTTATGCGTACTTGAACAGCAAAATGTCCCACAATGCATTGCCAGCTCGGTAATGCCGGATGAAAGAACTCCCTACTGGATGTATAATTTCTAAAGTAATACTGTTATTGTGTCACAAAATGAAGTTATAAGAGTTTTTTAGGCGAGAATGTAGTTGTTTAAAATTCAACTATGCGGTGGCTTGTATTTAGTAGAAAATGGAGTCGATTCTGAAGAATCGATTGTTAATTCTTTGCTTGGCTGCGATATGGAGTCGACTCTTCCTAACGGAGTCGAGTCACATAATAAACGATTCTCGGACAAGACAGCCATTGACTTGCCATCTTAACTCAGCTAGCATTTCTTTACAATACTCCTTAACGTAAAACTGCTTAATTTCAGACGGACTGCTTAATTTCTTCAGCATAATTGTGTGTTGTAAGTTGACATTGGTGTCGCCCGAGCTTCAAATAGTCTGCATTCAACTTTTGGAGGCTTGTATTTAGTAGAAAATTGAGTCGGTTCTGAAGAGTCGATTGTTCGGTTTTTTTTGCTTTGGCTGCTATATACAGTCGACTCTTCATAACGGAGTCGATTCCACATAACAAACTAGTCTGAACTCAACCAGCATTTTGTTTTACAATATTCCATAACGTAAAATGACGAACTACTTAATTTCTTCAGAACAACTGTGTGCTGTAAGTCGGCTTCGGTGTCGCCCGACCTCCAAAGGGTCTGAATTTAACTTTTAGAAAGGAGTCGATTCTTTGTTTTCTGCTTTGGCTGCAACATGGAGTCGACTCTTCACAATAAATGATTCTCAGAGAAAGAGATCCGCGATCTTGCTAACGTTACAGTTACTTTTAACTCAACCGGTTTTATTGTTGTTTTTTATGTAAAGTTGAACATAGTATACAACATGTCTAGCAAATAAAGAGTAATACTCCTATAACAGTACATACATACGAAAAAGAGAGAAACTAAGTTGTGTAGAGAGAGATATCCTACACTGACGACACAAATGTCGACGTTCATATCCGTTTAAATGTTTTTGTTATTGTTATTATTATTATTATTGTTATTATTATTATTATTTGTAATGAGGGTAGAATTAGACTAGTATCATCTTATAAATACTATTAAAAAGCAGCACAAGACTTCTGAGTCGATTCCACACACTAAATACTTGAATACTTGAAATACTTGAATTTCTAAATAGTGAAATGAATTCCTGTTGTCACCTAGATTGATGGGGACAGCACTGACATGTCTCCGGTGTTTGTGTTTCAGGTCTGAGCCTGTCGGTCAGGAAACAGCAGGCGTGTCTGAGCTCCGAGTTCAGCTGCCCTGATGGACGGTGCTTATCTCACTCCTCCAGATGTGACCACTGGAAGGACTGTAGCGACGGAAGTGACGAGGAGAACTGCGGTAAGAGCTGTAAGAACTCGAGGTATGGTGTGATATCACACAACTGAGCTGCTGAGGGAGGAACGGCCTGATCCGGGTTCTGCTACCGAGATGTGAGGTGACTGTGATAACGAAAATCCTCCACCAGGACTGAATGAACACTTGTTCTGCTCTCTGTCTGTCTGTCTGTGCAGATCAGGACGAGTGTAAGGTCAGTAATGGCGGCTGCTCACACGTGTGTGTGAATCTGACCCCGGGTGTTCTGTGTGAGTGTCCAGCCGGTATGAGGCTGGTACACGACACAAAGTGCGAAGGTAAACACACTCTCACACGCGCACCAACACACCAATGTCTAATTCTACATTATTACCATTTCAGGTTATTTGATTACAGGTTAATTAAATGTGTCGTCATTACATTTATCATAAAAAGGTATATAGGTAGGTGTAACCAGTGACATGCAATTAGTTTTACATATCAAATATACTCAAATGAAAATATTAAATATAGTTAAATGTTACTGATAATGTCATAGTTCATTTATGATGAAGTCAAGTGTGTAACAAATTCTATAATGATATAATAAATATGATTATTAAATTCAGAGTATTATGGTATAATAAATATAGTAAAATGTTATAAAAATATTTTATAATAATAATAATAATAATAATATTTTATTAAAATAATATAACAATTTATATATAGTATATAGTTAAATAATAAATATTAAATATAGTATTACTATTATGTTTAATATAATAATATATACATTTTTGTAATATAGAGTTTGAATTAGTATTAATATTTGAAAATTATATAATAGAATGAAATGAATTTATAATGCTATTATAAGTATATATTAAAATTATATATAATACAGGATCAAATGATAATAATAAATACTATAATATACAAATAATACATTTATTATAAATTGGCTCTAAAAATGTGTGTCTGATTATTAGTTTGTTTATTTATATTTATTGGTGATTCCGGATTCGGTCGGGGTCAGAGGTGAACCCGTGCCTAGACGCAGACGTGTGCGATCAGCTGTGCTTTCATTCCAATGGCACCTTTACCTGCGATTGTCTCCATGGTTACCTGAAGAGTTCAGAAAGTGGGCGGTGCCTAGCTGCAGGTAAGCTGATCGGGATTGGCTGTCTGAAGGGGTTCGAGTTCCCCTGTCTGGCTCTGTTAAGTGTGTGTGTGTCTGTAGGTGGCGCTGTGCTGATATTCAGCAGCAGTGAGGGCTTGGTGTGGATGAACGGATCGGGTTCGGGTCAGAAGCTGATCTGGGAGCGAGCCAGAGCCGGAACCGGAGCCGGATCTGTAGCGGCTCTGGCTGCAGATGGCACCGTGTACTGGACTGATCCTGAGCACTCGCTCCTGTACAGGTACTGAACCCGGGGACATGCTCCAGCATGAGTGCAGGTCACTGAGTAAAACCTTCTTTCTTTTGTTTTGTGTATTGAATTCAAAATAAGCTGTTTGCTTGTGGCTGACTGTGGTACAGACTGGCTCTGGATCGGTCGGATCAGGGGGCTGAAGTGATCCACAGAGGATCCAGTGGGCTTACAGGACTGACTGTGGACTGGATCCATCATCGTCTGTACTGGACCAGTAACAGAACCCGATCCGTACACATAGCGGCTCTGGACGGATCGGAACTCGCAGAGCTCATCACCGGCCTGTCCAGTCCCACCGCTGTGACCGTCCACCCTCTGACGGGGTCAGTTCGTCTCAAACCCAAAGCTCTCCTGTAAACCAAGCTCTCAATAACTCCCTAACTCTGTCTCATTTATCCCCTACTTACCTGCTTCTCATTCCTCTTATTCATAGTTCAGTTAGCCTCAATGTTTGTGAAATGAATGTTAAGGTTTTATTGACTTTCATCCCCCACCTCACACCCCGTACCTCATTCCCTCGTTTTGTATTTTATTTGTAATTATTTGCTTGTCAGGTTGTTGTTCTGGGCAGATGCTGGAGTTCCTCCCAGGATCGAGTGCTCGGGTCTGGGTGGAGAGCGCAGAAGGTCCCTGGTTGCATCCACCATCCTCCACCCTGCCTCCATCACTCTGGGTAGGTCTGAGCTCCTGCAGCTCATATAGAAGCGCAATAAAGACTTATTACTACGCCTTATAGCAGATATGTTAGTTATTATGGGATAGAAATGATCTCCATTACTGAAACAATCACAGCATTCTGGGGCTTGTTACTTAGGATGGAATTAAACTGGCATCTAAAATGAAATCTGCATCAAATAAACAAAAATAAAGTACGTACAGTTTTTCCCTCTTACACTCGCGCTTATGTACGAGAATCATCGCACCTGCTAATAAAATAAAATGTTGATGATATAATAAATGGTAATGAAATAATAAAACAAGGGTAAAATGGTAAAATTGATAAATAAGGTCTAGACAGCCTTTAATTTCTAATAAAGTAAAATAAATGAAATAATGAAATTAAATGAATAGATTAATATTTTATTAGTTAATACTGAAATACAGAAAAAAACACTAATAAAATGTAATGATATTGAAATAAAAAAATAAAGAAAATAAAATTAATTGACCAAATTGAAAGTTAAAATAAAATAATCTACTGAAAGAGATTAATATTTACAGTAGTTAATATTAAAATATAATAGAATTCATAAAAATAATAATAATGAAATAAAATAAATAACAAAGTTAATCAATTAAAAATTAAATGTAATAGTCCACTGAAAGAAATGAATAAATGATTAATATTGAAATAAAGAAATATTTGAAATAGTAAAATGTAATAAAATTAAAATAACATAATAAAAATACTAAATTGAAAGTTAAAAATAAAGTGAAATAATCTAGTAAAACAGATTAATGTTGTTTTCATAAAATGTTATTAATATTGAAAAAAATGAATGCAAATATTAAGATATAATAAATCTAATATAAAATAACTAAATAAGTAAACAGAACACATTAAAATGAAATAACCTAATGAAAAATATTTATAATATTTAGTTAATGTTGGATTACAAAAAATAAAAATGTGGTTAAAAAAACTAAAACAAAAAGTAAAATTAATTATTGAAAAATGAAATAACGTAAGGAAAGATATATTAATAAAATGTAACATTGAAATAAAGAAAAAATAGAATTAATAAAGGTAATAAAATAAAAACATATAAGAAAATTATTAAATTGAAAATTAAAAATAAAATTAAACAATCTAGTAGGAGATTAGTACTACATAGTATTCAATTAATATTGAAATAATGGCAAAAAAATAGCATTAGTAAAAATAGTAGAATATGATTAAATATAATTAAATTAAAATTAAAAAATAAATAAAATAACAAAAGTAATATAATGAAAAGATTCATGTTTATAATTAAGTAAAACTGAAATATGGAATTTTTTTGATGAAAATAATAAAATATTATGAAAATAAAATAAAGAAATTAAATAAATAAAGTAAAACGAAGTTGACCAGAAAAAACATGAAATATTTAAGCTTTATACGGTCTGTAGTGAAATAAAAGTAAATGTCATAAACACGGCATTTTATTATTATTAGTTGCATTTTTCTCACTGGGCCCACTTTTTGTGATTTGGGGTTGTATATAACCCCCTCTGCCCCTGACTCTGGGTGGTTGTTGTGATTGTTTTTAGATGTTCCTCGTGATCTGCTGTACTGGGTCGACTCGGGACTGCACATCATCTCCAGAGTGAGCTACGACGGGCAGCATCGCAAAACCGTGGTGCCATCCAACGGGTACCTGGACCAGCCGCTTGGACTGGCAGTGTTTGAGGTACACACACATACAGTGGGGCAAAAAAGTATTTAGTCAGCCACTGATTGTGCAAGTTTTCCTACTTTTTAATGAATTTAAGTTTTTTTTTTAAGAATTTAATTGTAAATTATGGTGGAAAATAAGTATTTGGTCAATAACAAAAGTTCAACTCAATACATTGTCGGCAATGACAGAGGTGAAACGTTTGCTGTAAGTCTTCACCAGGTTGGCACACACTGTAGCTGGTACTTTGGCCCATTCCTCCATGCAGATCTCCTCTAGAGCAGTGATGTTTTGGGGCAACACGGACTTTCAACTCCCTCCACTAATGTTCTATGGGGCTGAGGTCTGGAGACTGGCTAGGCCACTCCAGGACCTTGAAATGCTTTTTACAGAAGCCACAATCTCTTTCGTGGTTAATGTTTCTGTGTGTGTATGGTGTGTGTGGGATTCCTTGTCAATGGCTGGAAGCACCCGCTCTGAACGTTTCCATCTTCAGTGCTCTCCACGTATGTTGAAGGAGGTTTGTTGGCTTAATCTACACGAACATGGCCCTGTTCATTTAGCTTCCCCTTAACATCGGCATCGTCTCATGTACCCTTTGCATTACAGTACGCAATAAGCAGAGCGCCACCGTTTATCCGAGAAGCGACTGTACTCAAACACTGATACAGTCTTACAATACAAGCAATTGGGGGGTTAAGGGGCCTTGCTCGAAGGAACTTCAACTGGTGAGTATAGCTTGTGCCATTAGTTTTTGGTTGTGGATTTGTCCAAAACCTTTGGTCCCATAGCCAGTACCTTACCCGCTTGGGGGCTACAGCACGCAGTGTCCGCAGAAACTAATACCAGCTCCTCCAAACGAGCATATGATTGTTCCACCTTCGCCATGCTTCACAGTAAGTATGGCGTTCTTGGGATGCAACTCAGTATTCTTCTTCCTCCAGTTGAGTTTTTACCAAAAAGTTCTATTTTGGTTTCATCTGACCACATCATATTCTCCCAATCCTCTTCTGGATCATCGAGGGAGATTATCAATGGTCTTGTATGTCTTCCATTTTCTTACAATTGCCCCCATATTTTATTTATTCACACCAACCTGCTTGCCTATTGTAGATTCACTCTTCCCAACCCGCTGCAGGTCTACCAGGAGCCAGAAATCTTGCTTGTTTGTGGGTGACCAAATACTTATTGTCCACCATGATTTACAATTAAATTGTTTAAAAATCCTACAATGTGATTTCCTGGATTTTTTTTTTCATTTTGTCTCTCATAGTTGAAGTGTAGCTATGATGAAAATTACAGACCTCTCTCATCTTTCTAAGTAGGAGAAATTGCACAGTCAATGGCTGACTAAATACTTTTTTGCCCCACTGTACATATACACACAGAATATTTGTTGTACACCACACGGGGGCGCCCTGTGCCTTTATAATTACACTAACTCATTTACTATAACAGCTTAATGTGAGTGAGTGTAAGCTGCTCGGGGTTAGAGAGTGCCCTTAGTGTAAAGGGTGTGGAGGATGTAGGTACAATGTGTGTACACACACACACTCACACACCCTAATAATGGGCCATGCCTCATTATAGTAGTCAGAGATCTTTAAATGATTAATCTGATCTGAGATGAATGTTTAACGAGTTTAATCTCTCCCTCGTTATCAGAACCATCAACTGGAACCGTCAACTTTTAACTAGAAAAAATCTACAAATGACCTGACGTGTGTGTGTGTGTGTGTGTGTGTAGAACCGTGTGTACTGGAGCGACAGTGTTACAGGTTCGATCTGCAGCGCTGATAAACACAGAGGAGGAAATCTACAGGTGATTCGAATTTCATCAGGAACTCCCTCAGGATTAGTAATATATCATCCATTACTGCAGCCTACAGGTACACACACACACACACACTCTGTCCTTACTGTTGGTTTCAGGTTTGTGACCCTGAAACCAGATGAGTCTGGGGATGAGAAGGCCACTTGAAAGATAAAATGGTTCTGGCTCCATGAAGGGTCCAGCACTTGATAGACCAAATGGGTGTATGGCTATAAAAGACCAAAAAGGGTCCAGTGCTCAATAGACCAAATGGGACTGGGGCCGGAAATATCCCTGCAATCGTTAAACCTAATGGGCCTGGGCTCAGGTTTGGCCCATAAACCTAATATAGACTAAATGTGTCTGGGGCTAGGAAGGACATAAAAGGGCCCTGAATATGATGAACCAAATGGGTCTAGGACTGAAAATGACCCTGCACCCAATAGACCAAATGGGTCTGGAGCCCAGAAGGACCACAAAGGGCCTATTGGAGACATTTACATTTACATGTACAGCATTTAGCAGACGCCCTTATCCAGAGCGACTTACAATTGATACAATCTTACAATCCAAGCAATTGTGGGTTAAGGGCCTTGCTCAAGGACCCAACAGTGGCAGCTTGGCAGAGGTGGGATTTGAACCCCAGACCTTTAGGTCCATAGTCCAGTACCTTAACCACTAGGCTACCACAGTCCCAGAGACAAGGAGGGGCCAGACTCAGGAAAGACTGAAAATGGCTCAGCAACTTAATAAACTTAATGGATCTGGGGTCCAGGAAGGGCTGGAAAGGACTCGATAGACCAAATGGTTCTGGGGCTGGGAAGGCCATAAGATGGCCCTGCATTCGATAGACTAAATGGGCCTGGGTTCAAAAATAACCCTGCACCTGATAGACCAAATATGTCAGGAGGGTTCCGGCTCAGTTAGAACCAAAAGGGCTCTTTATCAATAGACCTAATGAATTTGGGGTCCAGGAATGACTGAAAAGGGTCCAGCACCTGATAGGCAAATGGGTCTCAGGCTGGGATAGCCATAAAATGGCCCAGCACTCAGTAAACCCAATGAGAAAGCTGGAAAGGTCCAGAAAGGGGCCAGATTTCAATGGCCCAAATGGGTCTGGGTCTGGGTCTGGGGCCCAGAAGGACTGAAAAGAGTCCAGCAGGTATTGGGAACAACCAAAATAGCCTAGCCCTTGATTGATCAGCAGGGTACAAGTTCAAAAAGGACCAAAGCGCACTCAGCATTCATTAGACCAGAACATGCTGTGACCAGGAACGACCGAAAGGGCCCAGAGCATAAGGCCAGGACAGTCCAGAGCCCGGATGGACCAAAAGGTCCTGTCACCCAGTAGGCTGTTAGTGTCTAGGGATAAGAATGACCAAGAGGACTCTGTGCCCGATGTACCCGAAGCATCTGGGGCCTGGAAGGACTGAAGTGGGCCTTCACATGATAGATCAAAAGGGTCCAGTGTCCTTTAGAGTGATTGTTAGTCCATTAGTTACAGATCCAGATGTTTAGTTTAAACCTGTGCTTGTTTCTGTCAGATTCCAGCAGCGAGTCCGGATCGAGGTCCAATCTAACGGAGAGAGCCCCGGGAAACACGGGTGGGTTCAGTGGACCTGAGTTACAGTCCAGCATTCAGCCCGAAATTTAGTGAGACCCAAACACACACGTGGTGTTTACAAATGATGGAACGTTTGTCTTCTGCTCTGTTTCAGATAGAACCTCTCCGACCGATTCCACCTTCACCTGGACTCTCTCTCTGATTGGTCAGCTTAACTCCTTACTGCTTTCTGATTGGTTGGGTGAAGGCGTGTCTCTGTTTACTGAGAGCACAATCTAATACATTACCAATAATAATATAGAAGAAATGATTATTTAGGGTAGCTGGACCTTGATTGGGAAGGGCTGGACGTTGGTCCAGGGGGGGTTGGATCTTCGGAAGTGCATGAGCTCTCCTCGGGGAAGTCAGACCTGGGTTCAGGATAGTTGGACCTCGGTACAGGGGAGTCTGACCTTGGTCTGGGAAGATGGCATTGGTCCAGGGGAATTGTACCTTGGGTGGCACGAGCTGGAGCTCTCTTCGGGGCAGTCAGACCAAGGTTTATGGGATTTAGATCTCGGTTGAAAGAGCTGGAATCTAACTTGGGGGAGTTGGACCTTGGCTGGGAGGAGCTTGAGCTCTCCTCGGGGCAGTTGGAAATCGGATTGTGGGAGCTGGAGCTCGGCTTGGGGGAGTCCGACCTTGGTCTGGAAGACACGGACCTTGGTCTGGGGAGCTGGACCTCAGTTTGGAAGAGCATGAGCTATGCTCGGTGCAGTCAGACCTAAGTTCAGGGGAGTTGGACCTTGGTTTGGAGGAGTCTGACCTTGGTCTGGAAGAGTAGGAGCTTTGTCCAGGGGAGTTGGATCTCTGTTGGGAAGAGCTGGAGCTCACCTGGGAATGCCATAAAAGGGCCAATCAACCAATGGATGTGAGTCTGGGGTCTTGGAATGACTGAAAAGGGCTCTGTACCTTGTACATCAAATGGGTGTGGGGCTGGAAAGGCCATAAAAGGGCCCAGAACTCGATTTGTGGCAGCCAGGCCTAGGTACAGGAGAGCTGGACTTTTGTGTGAAGAGCTGAAGCTCAGTCCAGAGGAGTTGGTCCTCGGTTGGGAATAGCTTGAGCTCTTCATGGAGCAGTTGGACTTTGGGTTGGGGGAGTTTGGCTTGGGAGAGTCGTACCTCGTTTGTGAAGGGCTGGAGCTCCAGGGGAGTTACATTTACAGCATTTAGCAGACCTTAGCAGACCTTATACGCCCTTATACAGAGCGACTTACAATTGATACAATCATACAATCCAAGCAATTGTGGATTAAGGGTCTTGCTCAAGGACCCAACAGAGCTTGGCAGAGGTGGGATTTGAACCCTGGACCTTCTGGTCCATAGTCCAGTACCTTACCCGCTAGGCTACCACAGTCCCGGAGCTGGACCTCTGTTGGGAAAAGCTGGATTTTGGTCCAGGGGAGTTGGACCTTGATTTGGGGTAATCCTGGAACTCAGCTTGGGGGAGTCGAACAAGAAGATCTTGGTTCAGAAGATCTGGAGCTCAGTCCAGGGCAGTCGGAGCTCAGTGTGGAAGAGCTTGAGCTCTTAGACCTCGGGTTGGGGAGCTGGAGCTTGGCTTGGGAGACGCGGACCTCGGTGTGGGGGAGTTCGACCTCGGTTGGGAAGACCTCTAGCTTTTGTGTGTAATTGTGTGTTTTGTTGATATAGTGTGTTTGTTAGAATGATCAGGTTCTATTGAATATCACTGAATAATCAATACCACACATTTTACAGATGTAAAAAAAACTGTCCTGATGGATCCAGATCACTGAAGCTAAACCCCATTAGAACCCGAGTTTAAGAGGATTACTAACCCCTCAGTCAAACAGGACCCCATGGACGAGTCCTTAAGAGTTCCTACACACTGCTCTGTCTTTCTCTCTGTGTGTTCTCCAGTTCTGCTCTGTGTTGTTGGAGCGGCCGTGACTCACCGGTGCTGGAGAACAGGAGCACCGGCGGCGTCTCGTCTCTCTCGGTCCAACATGAAAGAGTCTCAGGATCCACTGGTCCCATCCGGACTCACCGACACTCAGACGGATAAAGTACGACCACACACACACACACACACACACTGTTATGTAAATCCATATCTAATGTGAATGTCCAGCTGGAGCAGATATGCTGGGCAATGACTATCACTGCAGCCTCCGACCTAACCACACTCTGCAAATAACATCTTGGCCCTGATAAAAAATAGTAGACGTAGCAATTGCACAAGCAGCACTTTTTACACCGCGTTGTAAGCACTGTCTCAAAGCAGCTTTATAGTTTAATATCTTCTGTATATACGTTCTAATATCTGAGGCCCATACTGAACAAGCCTAGGGCGTGACAGTGGCGAGGAAAATCCCTAAACATTATGAGGAAGAAACCTCGTTAGGCCCAAGCCTTCAAAACAGACTGACCTGCTTGGGCAGGTTAGATGTTATATGTAAGAATTAATCCAAGTTCAGTAAATATAAACAGATCCATAAATATTGACACAGAACGTATTTAAAAAATATAATCATTAAAATAAAATGCAGTAATATGTAAGACTGATATGGTACAAGTAGTACTAGTAATAATTCAGAGTAGGTTTACTTTGGGGGTTACTTGGGTGGCTTTTCTATAGGTGTGTAGCTTACTCTGTCAGGAGTAAACAGGGGTAAATAGAATATATCGATCTATTGATCCTTCACGGCTTATTTCTGCCGTGTGTAATCCAGACAGCATGCTGCAAAAGTTTTCGTGCCAGGGAGAAATGGTTGTGTTCAAAATGGATAGCTAACCCCTTAGTAGTGTCCCTAGTCCATCATCAGTAATGTGGTATTTAGGGAGCTTATCTAGTTGACTTGCTAAGTGTCACTCAAAGCACTGCCGAAATCTACAACGCTTCCTCCTCATCAAGTCAGTGATGTAGTGATGATGGTAGTGTAGTAATAATAGTTATAGTAGTCTTAGTAATAGTAGTTTTAGTAGTGACGTATTTTTAGTAGTAATAATAGTAGTAGTTTTAGAAATAGTAGTTTTAGTAGTTGTAGCGATGATGGAAATTGTAGTAATAGTAGTTTTAGTAGTGGTAATAGTAGTTTTAGTAATTGTAGTAGTAATAATAGTAGTAGTTTTAGTAGTAGTAGTAGTAGTGATGATGGTCGTTGTAGTAATAATAATAGTTTTAGTAGTAGTGGAGTTTTAGTAATAGTAGTGGTAATAGTAGTAGTAGTGATGATGGTAGTTGTAGTAATAATAGTATTAGGGATAACTTTAGCTGTAGTAGGTATAATAATACTAGTAATAATAGTAGTCGTGATAATGGTAGTTGTATTAATAATAGTTGTAGTTTTAGTAGTAGTAATGTTAGTAGTAATAATAGTAGATTTATCCGCTACATTTGTTACCAGTTTAGATCAAATCTGTTTACACCTCCTGCATTTGGACTGCCGAGTCGGTAGAGATGGTGTGGATGGAGATCTGTTTAGGGATTAAATATAACCCTGTGCTGACGGTTCGACCAATGGGAAGATGATGCGGTGATTCGAGTCCCCTTACAGAATGGGCTTCTAACCTCCGGCCCTTTGGGATCTTTTCAGGACACGACCTTTATCTGAGCTGATCTGAGACGCTGTGCTGCTGCTGGAAGGGGTTTGTACCGGCTCAACGCTGAAGTGGAGGGTTTCAGGGAGGGTAAAAAGCACTTGGGAACTTCTTACAAGTCTCCGATATAACTTATTATTATTTATTATTTAGTATTAATAAGGTGATTATTTTTGGGTTGGACTAAAGTCCTCTGAGCACTCAGGAAGAGCTGTGAACTGAAATCGCCTTTAATCAGCAAGCTAGACTGTCGTCATCTCCAAACCGATTCATCTGACTCTGAGTCAATTCTGTGATTGAACCATGTAATTGATTCTGTATTTGACTCTTTTCTGAATGACTCCTGATTCTGTAGCTGAATCGGAATTGTTTTTGTGGCTCCCTCATGTTTTGTAGGTTCTGATTTGAGTCAGGCCTGCAGGGACCGGGGTTACAACCTTGTGTGTGTGTGTGTGTGTGTGTGTGTGTGTGTGTGAGTGACAGAGGGTGTGAAAGAAAGGGAGATAAATGTACAGGAAGTGGGTGGTGCAGATGAGAACTGAAATATACTGCTGAAACTTCTCACCCAGTTCAAACAAAAGCGTTCTGGTCCTGCTTTGTGCTTACAGACCTCATGTTCACAAACTGTGTGTGTTTGTGCGTGTGAGTGTGTGTGTGTGTGTGTGTGTGTGTGTGTGTGTGTGTGTGTTAGTTACTGGAGTGCAGGGTATAAATGTTCTGTAAATATTTCTGCTTAAATTAAAGGAAGTGGAAGAATAAAAGTTGCAGTTTTTCACACAAAAAGCAAGCTTTATACCAAACACACACTCACTCTTGAGAGACTGTACATTGACCTTTTTGTATCTATTGGCTAATACATCACCTGTCACTGCTTGTGATGCTCGGGCTGATCAATGGTTTCAATTAAATTAAATTGATAAATATTTCATTAATAGCTCGAAGATGGATTTATTATTTATGTAATACAACAAATAATAATTTATAATTACAATAATGAATATAATCCTTTATATTTCATATTTATTAGTATTATTTTTGTATTTGTATTTTTATTATGAATGTAATAAGCTTTATTACCAGTATTTTATGATTATTTTATTACTATTATTACTATTTTATTGTTTAAATTACTAGTATTTTTTTGGTTATTTTGGTATTTTATTTTTGTTTGTTATTTGTTTTTATTAAATTGATGATTAATAGTCTTTTTGTTTATGGTTATTATTTCCAGCGTTTGTATGATTATTATATTTTATTATGGTTATTATTTAATTGTTATTTGTTAATGTTTTTTTATTACTATGGTATTACTTTAATTACTTTATTTTATGATTATTTTATATTCATATTACTATTTTATTGCAATTTTAACTATTATATTGCTAATATGTTGTTGTTATTATTACTAATAATTTTGTATTTTTTATAAGTAATCTGGTTTAAAAAAATATTTTGATAAATGATTGCTAATTTTTTTTATTAATTATATTGTTAATATATTATTGCTATTTATTTAGATTTTTATTATTTTATAATTAGTCTTTTTTTTATGAGGTTATGTACTTTTCTTTTTTATGAACTTGTGTTTGTCCACTGAGTTGATGTCGTCAGTGAAATGTAGTACTAAGTTTCTGGCATAAAAAGCAGAAACATGGGTGCGCCATGGGCTCCCCAGTTTCACGATCTGGCCAAGCTTGTATAGGAAGAAGGGATGTGTATGAAGGACTAAGGTGTCCTATTTTAAGGAACCCCACTGTCAGCCAATTGGTTCTAGATATGTGGATGACACTGAAGTTTAAAATGAAATCTTATGGAAGAGCCACACTTTCACCGTACCACATCAGACTCAGTGGACAAACACATTTAAGGTTCACCAGGGAGGATGTGAAGAACGGCAGGTTAGCCTTCTTTGGATGTGGGTGTGATTGGAGATGGGGAGACACTTGAAGTCGTTGTTCAGTACTTAAGGTTGGACTCTCATCGTCCACTGGAGCACAAACTAGGAGTCATCAGGACACTGTTCCACCGAGCAGACAGCGTCCCCACTGACTCCGTGGCCAAGGATGGAGAGAAATCTCACATTATGCAGGCCCTGGGCAAATGTGGTTATCCGAACTGGGCCTTTATCAAAGCCGGTAAGATGCCCAAACAGTGCTGCAGCAGATCGACGAGAGGAGAACAACAACCGCAGTCTAAGCGTAAACCAGTGGTGATTCCATATGTGGCAGGAACATCGGAACTATTGAGACATACTGTACAGTGGGGCAAAAAAGTATCTAGTCAGCAACTGATTGTGCAGGTTCTCCTACTTAGAAAGATGAGAGAGGTCTGTAATTTTTATCATAGGTACACCTCAACTATGAGAGACAAAATGAGGGGGGAAAAAATCCTGGAAGTCACATTGTAGGATTTTTAAATAATTTAATTGTAAATCATGGTGGAAAATAAGTATTTCGTCACCCACAAACATCACTGCTCTAGAGGAGATCTGCATGGAGGAATGGGCCAAAATACCTGCTACAGTGTGTGCCAACCTGATGAAGATTTACAGGAAACTTTTGACCTCTGTCATTGCCAACAATGACTTTTGTTATTGACTAAATACTTATTTTCCGCCATAATTTACAATTACATTCTTTAAAAATCCTACATTGTGATTTCCTGGATTTTTTTTTCTAATTTTGTGTAGCTATGATGACAATTACAGACCTCTCTCATCTCTCTAAGTAGGAGAACTTGCACAATCAGTGACTGACTAAATACTTTTTTGCCCCACTGTATTTCTCGGTGTCTTTCAAACTCTAAAAATGCTACGCCAGAAACTGGTCCACCCCAAGGATCGGGTGCCCCAGCGCAAACAGAATAATGTAGTGTATGCTGTTAAGTGCAGGGAGGATTGCCAGGAATTGTACATCAGGGAAACCAAACAACATATGGATGGTACAACATAGAAGAGCACCCTCATCAGGCCAGGATTCTGTGGTTTGCACCCACCTACAGGCCAGTGGAACGCATTCAACGATCAAGACGTGCAGATCGTTGATAGGGAGTAACGATGGTTTGAACGCAGAGTAAAAGAAGCCATTTTTGTAAAAACGGAACACCCCTTCCCCAATCCTGTGTGAATGGCACACTTGTCATTAATGGCTATGTTAATCTGCCTATGCTTATGTAATGGTGCTGGTACCAGTCGTTATGTAGATGTGCTGTATATAAGATTGGGGAAGTTTTCCAACTAGCTGAGACTGATGAAATGTATCTCCCACAAAATCTTATGTCCAGATGAACTGATTCAACTTCTGGGACTTTCTCACCTGGATTACTGAGTATCCAGGACTTATTAACTTTTTGTTACTATTATTTTATGATTTTATTATTGTATTTGATTCTTGTTTGTTAACATATTAGTATTATTACTGTGCTTCTATAAGGTAAGTGGAACTGATAAAATGGGCAATGAGTGTAGGAACGTGTACCATCCACACTGAAAAGATCCTGATTCCCACATTTAAGTATGATCTAAAGCCAATGGAGAACCCGTTGTTAAAACTATTAAATGCAGGAGGCACAAGAACTGTTTCATTAATAAGAGTTCATTCTTGATAGGGATTTTTATTATTTTTTTGGCTACATGAAGGTCGGGTAGTTCGAGGACGAGGTTAATTACAGTAATGTTTAACACTGGTTACAGGACGAATGTGTCATGGGACAGGAACTGATTACAGTGTGCGTTCACTTGACTTTCGAACTGATAAGGCTGAATAATTAGTGTGTAGTCGTAGTCGAATGCAGCACATAAATCATTATTATTAAATCGTTATCCTGCTTCGTACATATTTGCGCTGAAACAACTAAGGAAATGTATGACCATAAATCAGAAAAAGGTGGAACGGTGTGCAAAGTGCAAATAAAAATTAAGTGCAGTGTTCTTTAGATATGCTTTGTCTTTTATCTCATCGCGGGCAGTATGAACCTGAGATATTTCTTTTTTTTCAGGGTAACTATTTCAGAGAAAGCAGAAAAAAATCCATAAATGTTTCAGCACTGGAATAACCTTGGAGTGCGGTACGTAGGGCATAATATTCCCAACAATTACTTAAGTATCGTTTCTGAGCACGCTAAACACGGGGAACAAAAAAGAATTAGAGGATGGGATGAAGGAACGCAGGTGACTGTGTCTGAGGGAGGGGAGGCCAGATAGGGATCACAACCTGGTGCTGTGTTCTGTGTAAAAATATGAAGAAGCTCAGTAATTAATTCCAGTCTGTTTCAAAATGTGATTAGATACATTAATATTCATAAGGCCACCTCACATCTCCAGAGACTCATCTACGGGTTTGAGTCATGGCCTGGCCACTGCATGTGTGGAGTTTGCAGGTTCTCCTTCTTGTGCCTCTGCCTTCATTTAGTCCTGTCTCCTAGCACAGTCGAGAGACGTGCATTAGGTTAACGGTTTCTTCATAAGAGATGCTGCTGATAAATGGTCGGATTGTTAGCTTGTGTTACCAGTGGGGTTTGGAGGTGCTGAAGAATGCTGTAATTGGTGAGGAGGAGTGCTACAACGTAAGGTAATGGTACTGGTGTGCTGGAGTAGAAGATCAGTTCACCAGTGGCAGTAAAGAAACCTGGACTAATACAGACTGGAACCGCATCATCCGTATCGTTTTTAGCGACAAATCCAAGTTCTGTTTGGGAACCGATGATGAGTATGGAGGCCTCGTGGTGAGTGCTTCAATCCTGCCATCGCTGTGGAGTGACACACTGCCCCAACTGCTGATGTGATGTTCTGGGGGAGACATCAGGAGTAGTGATACGAGGGACAGTAACAGATCAGCGATATCTGCAGGACATGCTGCGGCCACATGTGTTGCCTCTCATGGCAGGGCTTCCAACTGGCCATTCTTCTCTTTTCACCCAGAGAACTGCCCTCAATGGATATTTTCTCTTTTTCTGACCATTCTCTCTAAACTCTAGAGATGGCACTGTGTGTCAAAGTTCCAGTAGATCATGTTCAAAGTCACTTAAAAAGTCACCTGTCTTCCCTAATCTAAAACGGGGGATGCGACGATGCTGCCTCCTGGCCAGTTAAAATAACACGTCAGCCATGTGCAACTACTAAGAAGTACAAAAGTACAGGTTGTAAAAGTTAAGTATCTTAATGGTTCATGACCAGAGTGTGGCTTCAGGGCAGCATATTTCACTGAACCTCTTTTTTTTAGTTTGGGAATCCTGTAGGAGTTTCTACATTTCTGTGTAAATATGAGCTAAAGGGTCATTACACTTTCATACAAGTTCCTAAAAGTCAATAAAGAGAACCGCCTGAGTTTCGCGACACATGATTGTATAAGCATATCACAGTACGAACCAGAGAGATTTCTGAAGACTTGTGAAACATGGTGGTGGTAATATCATGGTTTGGCTGTTTTGCTGCATTTGGTCCAGGACGGGTCACTATCATCGATGGAAAATGAATTCTGAATTATAGCAGCAACTTATAAGTTAAAATATCAGGACATATTAATAATAATAAGTTTAATTCATATAGCGCCTTTCATAGTTTCACAGACGCTTAACAATTTCCAGATAAATAGTAGACATGCAGCAATACAAAACTAGCAAACACCTCAAACATTAGTTGCAGAAGACAGCATGAAAGTTTTCAGAAGTGATTTAAATTGCGGAAGAGTAGATGCAGACCGAACAGATGCCGGAAGAGAGTTCCAAAGGGTGGGAGCTGTCACAGCAAAGGATCTTCCACCCATGGAGGAAAGCCTGAATCTAGGGACAGAGAGTAGGTAGAGAGTAGAGCCAGTATAACGCAGCGGCTGGGAAGGAGTGTAGTGATGGACTAATTTGCGGAGATACAGTGGAGCAAGACCATGTAGGGATTTAAATGTCAGAATTAGAATTTTATACTGAATGCATTTGTGAATCGGGAGCCAGTGCAGTTGCAATAAAATAGGAGTGATGTGATCAAATTTTTTGGTTTGTGTAAGAATCCTGGTGGCGGAGTTCTGGATATACTGGAGAATTCGAATTGATTCGAACTGATTCGAATTGACACCAAGATTACGACCTGTAGAGGACATGTGAACAGACACACCCGCGATGGTCAGTGAGGAGGTAGAAATGGAGGAAATGGAGGAAAGCACAGATTTAGTGCCAACAAACAAAAACTCAGTCTTCTGGGAATTGAGCTTAAGAAAGTTGGCACAGAGCCAGGAATTCAGATGAGAAATACAATCAGAAAGAGCAGAAAATGAAAATGATGAAGATGGTTTGAAACTAAGATAAAGTTGTGTGTCATCAGCATAGCAGTGAAAAGAAAGGCCATGTTTCCGAATTATAGAGCCCATGGAAAGCATGTAAACTGTAAATAAAATAGGACCAAGAACGGAGCCCCGTGGGACACCCCGTTCCGCAGTACAGCCTGAGGACAGCGAGAGATTCACCATCTGACAAATAGAAGGAGATAGAACCAAAGCACGCTTCTTGAGAAGAGCAGTAGGAGCAGGATCAAGAGAGGAACATGAACTGAATCTCATGAAGAGAATGTGGGTCATGCAGGAAGAGAACGACCCAAAGTACACAAAAAAACACTTAAAGAAGAGTAAAATGTTTCGGAATGGCCGAGTCAAATTCCGGACCTTAATCCAATAGAAATGTTGTGGAAGGACCTGAAGCGAGCAGTTAATGTGAGGAAACCCACCAACATCCCAGAGCTGAAGCTGATACAGAGGAACGGGATTAACAGTTAGGGGAAAGTGGGGACGATTGCAAAAAGGGGCAGTTGCAACATGGCTTATTCCACCAATCAGAAATGAGCTACAATGCTGATAGTCAAACTACACATGCTCAGTTATCCAATCCCCTTCCTTGTAGAAAGCAGCCACATTTGACTACTCCTACAAAAACTACTTTTCAGGGTAAAAAAGTATTTTTTAATTAATCAGATTTTTTTTTTCATACTTTGTGTGAAGCATTGTAAAGTCAAATAATTTGAATCTGCGTTTTCTTAGCTCATGATTAGGAATGAGATCATCAGAGGGACAGCACAGGTTGGAAAATTGGGAGCCAAACTTCGAGAGGGAAGACTGAGATGGTTTGGACATGTGCAGAGGAGGGATAGTGGATATATTGGTAGGAGGATGTTGGAGATGGAGCTGCCAGGCAAGAGACGGAGAGGAAGACCAAAGAGGAGTTATATGGTTGTGGTAAATGAAATTATGCAGGGAGTTGGGGTGAGAGTAGAGGACGTGGAGGACAGGGTGAGGTGGAAACGTTTAACTCGTGTGGCGACCCCTGATAAAGGGAGAAGCCGAAAGAAGAAGAAGAAGAGGACTAGCCCACATTGTAGCCTACATTTTACCTGTTCTGTTGTCTTCCTGTATGCTAAGAGAGAGGAAACGCACAACAGATAGGGATGTCCCTCTACCTGTTCTGACATTAGCAGCAAACATAGTAAAGGATGAAGGCAGGACAGTGAGGTCTGTGGCAAATGACTTTGCCATTTGCCACACAACCCTTTACTGGTTTATTAAAAAGAGAGAGATGCTAGGTCCAAGACAGGAGGTAAGGACAGGTTACTGGACACCCAGGAGGGTCTTTTCTGACCTTCAGGAAAAGAGCCTCGCAGAGTACTTAAAAACTGCAGCCGATCTGTTCTATGGTCTGAGCACCAAAGAGGTAGGCAGGAGAAAGGTATAAAAACAAACAGTTTATATAGCCCCTACAAGAAAGTGAAGGAAGACAGGGTGAAGTAAAAAAAATGAGAGAATAAATTAAAAACTACTGTTTAGGTTGTCAATTTCCATCTGCACATTATCTCTGTAATTATACCATAACTTGGAATGAGAACTCCATGGTCAGCCATGATTGGTTCATGGCTTTTATGAAAAGTAATGCCAGTCTTTCTGTATGGCGTCCACGACCTACCAGTTTATCAAGAGCCACGAGTTTAAATCGATATAATGTTTCCCAGTTTTTCAACAATCTGAGCAAGGTGCTAAATAAGCACAAATGCAAAAGACGACTGGAATATGGACGAAACAGGGGTTACAACTGTCCAGAACCCAGAGAATATTGTTGCCAGGCATGGTGATAGACAGATTGGGTTGTCTACATCAGCAGAGAGATGGACATTTGTCACGTTTGCTTGTGCAGTTAATGCATTAGGGAATATGATTCCACACCACTTTGTATTCCCCCCGTGTCCATTTCAAAAACCATTTTATTCATGATGGCCCATCTGGATGCATTGGAACAGCCAGTACAGCTGGATGGATGATGGAGGACATTAACGTGTTCTTAAAACACTTTCAACACCACACTAATTCCTCAGTGTATGGAAAAGCCCTACTTATACTGGACAACCACTCATCCCGTCTGTTTCTGAGAGGAATAGATTTGTGCAGAGACAATGGAATTGTCCTGCTTTCGTTCCCATCCCACAGCTCTCACAAACTACAGCCACTGGTTGCAGCATTTATGGTCCTTTAAAATGGGTTGTGATCTCTTTCTGTGACTCTTGGATGAAGAGCCTCCCAGGCCTGACAATGTCAATTTATGACATCTCCGGCACTGTTACGTTGGCCCTCCCTTTAGCAGCAAACACCAGCAAATGTTCAGTAAGGTTTCAGTAGCACTGGTATTTGGCCATTTAATTGGGAGGTCTTCCAAGATGCCAATTTTGCACCACCTTTGGTGACAGATCGCCCTCCTCCACCTGCTGCAGCTCCACAAGTGTCCACAAGACCCCATCATGGGGTCAGTTGCAACATTTGACTTTGTCTCCAAGGAAAAAATGTACTGTGAATTTTCATAGTAAAACTGTGACTTGCTTGACAGTTTTAATGTGAACTTTCACACTTTCACCATGATGTTCACAGTTCTATGAATTTTTGATGGTAATTTGGTCACATCATGGTTCTACTGTGAAATTTCATAGTACAACTCAAAACTTACTTGACTATGAACTGACCATGAATTATTTCACTGTTGTACTATGAATTTTGGTGGTAATTTGGCCACTTCATGGTTCTACTGTCAAATTTCACAGTAATTTTGTTTTCCTGGGCTATTCCTGAAAAACTATATACTAGAATATGTACACATTACAGCGGTGTGGGTGGGTAGCTGACAGATTTGGTTTTAATGTATTATAATTTTGTCTTTCCAATACAAATAGTCTCTGAGAAACTGAAGGACTTTCAAAAAGTGTTGCAACCTTCCCCACTCTCCCCTACCAGAAAAAAACCCCGTTTAGTTACTGAAAGCGAAGGTTCACATACTTTTACCACTCACAGATGATGTAATACTGTATCAGTAAATAAATGATCAAGAACAGATCATATCTTTTTATCTCGATGGTTTACTGTGGTTCTCGTTATCTACGTTTAGGACCTGCGTTTAAGTCTGACGATGATTTAGCATCA